>JBBJLS010012562.1:0-15749 GCA_037577275.1 Bryconaethiops microstoma
GAGATTTGTTTTCTTTTAATTATTCAAGTTCTGTAAACACTGCATCATTTCTCTTATTTTGATGTTTTGTCATTTCCCTTAAAATGATGCTTTAAAGAATAATATTTTGATTTGGAAATTAGGAGAAATATTGTCAGAAGTTCTTAAATACTAAGGCAAAGCTGTTCAGTTCAATACTGAGAAATACCTGAGAAACTGAACATTTCTGCAGTGCTCTCTTATTTTTTTTCCGGAGCTGTATATTAAAAAAAGTGCAAGCAATAAGTGTGAGGACTAGTGAGTCCCCTAGGTGCTCACTGAAGACGGGGGGTCTTCAGACAGGACAGCGAGGGACTCAGCAGATCTGTATAGTATCGCGATAATTGTTCCACAATACTATATTATTGGTTCTTCCACGGCAAAGCAGACGTTCCGTGCAGACGTCAGTGCAGTGTCTCAGGCACTCTGACCTTCTTTACCGTTTAGAAGGACCAGGTCCAGCGCCACCTTTTGGGCACAATGTTGGCAGACTGTAACAAAAAAAGTATATTAAATACATTTTTAAATAATAAAAACTATTAAATAAATATTATTTGTAATATCACCACGGTACCGATAATTTTGTGCGAAAGTAATCCAATATTTACATGATAATCCAAAATTAACTGCCCAAAGAACATGAACTGAGAAAACTGAGGTTTTGACAATAATCCATTATTCGCATTCGCAGGCTCTTAAGTCATCTGATAAACGGAGAACTCCGAGTCCGCAGGAGTGACTCAGTGGTCAGATTTATGTCTGAATACATGACCTGTACTTTAATGGTTGCTTAGCAACTCATCAATAAACTCGCCAAAGTGCAAACTGTTCTGCAGTGACTGGCCGAAACAAAATAGCCCGGCTTCACTGAACACAAAACGTTTAGTTTTAAGGTTACATGTTTCAACAGAACTCCCTTATGCATAGAGGTGCGTCTCCGAAGGAGACTCAAGCTTAAGACAAATTTTCCCACGCAGGCCAAAATACAAGAAAAATAAAACATAAATACATTATTTAGACCATCAAATACAGGGTTATGTGCTTTACATATTATCTTCACAGCAGATTCATATTTTTTTATCTTCAAAGCAAATACAGAATGTGACAGAACTCCCTGAGCTGTATACAGAGTCGTTCAGAGTGTGTTTGGTGTGAAACAGTTCATTGTAGAGACTATAATTTCTTTACAGTGTTGGTGAATGGGACCAGACGTCTCACTATCGACCCCCAGTGAGGCTCCATGTGTCTCTTAGTGTTTGGTGATGGTAAAACAGTGGCAAATCTGACCTAAATCACTTTTCTTTGGGGACTATTTTGCCTCTCAACACCCTACATGTCGCCCTCCACCATGAATGGGTTCAGTTTTAGGGCCAAAAGCTTCTCAAAATGACGTCTCAGGGGTCAGACGGCACAACCATAACTATTTAATGGAATAACTTTCTGTGTGGGACCGTCTGGTTCCATTCACCTCCACTGCGAACCGTTTTGACTCTGTGAGTTTCTCCAGAACAGAACGTTTCACACCGAACCTGCTCTGATTTATGGAGAAATTTGATCAAATAAGTTTTCAAAACATGGCTGAAAATATTGTCTTATACGTTCTTGGAACAGTGAGATGGTGCAGCCTGTACTGTACGTAGGGAGTTGTCTGAGGGAGTGTAGGAGTGGAGCTTCTTTTTGGAGCCTTGGCTCAGAACAGGAGTATTTCCAAAGTATTTCATTTTAATATCTGCAGGATGTGCTGGAAAACCCCCCTTTCAAAATTCTTAAGATACGCTGAAATTGTAGTAAGACGTTCGGTATTATAACAGCAATAATTACAACCATAAAATAAACGACCATGGAAACAGTCCAGGCATTCCTGAAATTCCTCGGTCGAGGACCTGGGGCTCAAACATGTGCAATGGTCA
The DNA here is from genome assembly GCA_037577275.1 of Bryconaethiops microstoma. Classification (NCBI taxonomy): domain Eukaryota; kingdom Metazoa; phylum Chordata; class Actinopteri; order Characiformes; family Alestidae; genus Bryconaethiops; species Bryconaethiops microstoma. Next base: position 1,929 of record JBBJLS010012562.1, read on the forward strand.
ATCAGTGACTAGCATGAGTCTGCTTCTTCACATCCAGACGGTCCTCACACATCTACAAAGCGCCTTGTCCTAGTTTGTAGGCGTAGACTGTAGATTTTCCCCTTTTGTGTGACTTTTTCTGTTCATTTTCAGGATCCATTCTCATTTCTCAAAGGATATTTTAAAAACTTCATAATTCACCCATTAATATTTAACCAAACTCGTTCAGAGTGGGTTTGGTGTGAATCTCACCAAGTCAGAACTGTTAACAGTGGTGGTGAATCTGAAACCTCTAAAATCTGTCACAGAAAGTTATTCCATGAAGTGGTTATGGTCGTGCCACCTGAGTTTTGAGAAGCTTTCGGTCCTAAAACTAAACCCAGCCGTGGTGGAGGGATACAGGGAGGGCGTTGTGAGGCCAAATAGTACCCATAGGAAACTGATATAGTTTTTGTCAGATTCACTATTTCACCATCATCAACATCCATATAAACACTCAGAGACACTTGGAGCTTCACTTGATAGTGAATAAAACGTCTGTATTTGTGCTGGAGACGTCTGGTTCCATTCACCAACACAGTAAAGAAAAATGAGTCTGAACCTTTTCATGCTAAATCCACTCTGAATTATTTTATTTACATCTCAACTGCTGAATTAATGGAGAAATCTTGGAAAATTGTTGCATTGCAAGGGTTCTGTGTTTCCTCCTGCTCTTACCTTGAGTCCTGAAGCGTGACCTCTATGACCCCTTGTGTGTTTGTGCATCTTATGGATGTTTGCTCATGGTTTCAGTGCCCATGAAGTTTTAACGGCAGGGATGGGCCTGAGAATCGGCCCAGAAACCTGGATAATGTGATTCTTTGACATTCCGCAGCTGGCCACAGTCTTCCTGCCCTGAAACGGCTTCATTGTCCTAATGTGGTTCAGACAGTTGTACAGACGGCTAATAAACCTCTGAGAGGCAGGTAGATAACTGCACTGACAGAAGCTCCAACTCAGCACCTCATTATTCAAGATTCAGAGGTCCTGTTTGAGACTGTTTACCTTCCTCTGCTTAACTTTGAAGGTGGAAGAATGGGCGATTCTGAAAATGGCATTTATTCCTTGAATACTTCGCATTAAAAAATGTATTTTGAAATTAATTCGAGCGAAGATACAGCTGCAAAAAAGATTACTAACATGAGTTTGGTTTGGGAGACCACTTAAAAATATCTTCTAAAGAAACAATTTACAGTGTCAGACATTTCACTGATTTTCCAAAATTCATGCATAATGAACGATATAAAATGAAAACATTCTCATTCTGAGAGGATTTGATGTGAAATGGTCAATTCTGGAGAAACTCACAGTCATTATCAGTGGTGGTAAATGGAACCAGATGTCTCACATAAAGTTATTCTACGGTTGAACATTGTTTTGAGAAGCTTTTGTTTCTAAAACTAAACCCGTTCATGGTGGAGGGCTACATGCAGGGCGTCGTGAGGCAAAATAATCCCCAAGGAAAACTGATCTAGTTCAGATTCTCCAGTATTTTATCGATAGCGAATAAAACGGGTGTATTTGTGTTGAAGACATCTGGTTCCACTCACCTCCACTGTAAAGAAATAAGAATCCAAAACTTTTACACGCTGAACCCACTCTGGCAGGCTTCGTTGACATCGTCATTGACAACTACACCGAGTTATGTAGAAATTTAGAAGTCCGTCAGTGAAAGTAATTTAATGAACGGTTTCAGGTACACAATTGCATCAGCTTTCTTCATCATTTTAAAGCAGCAGTCTTTTTAGCAAAGTGTTGTTTATTGTACTATGAAACAGACAAATGATTTTTTAATAAAAGGAAAAAACCTTTGAAAAAACAGCAGATGGCAAATAAATGTAACCAGCTGAAAGATAACAAAAAATTAAGCAGTTTAACAGTTCGTTATACACTGTGCTGTACAGTCAATATCCCACCACAGCCAAACTATACAAAAAAACAACTCTCTGAATGACCTTTGCACGATGATAATGACAGTAACGAAACATCTAGTCTGCAGGAAAAGGTAGCACCCGCCTCAAAGCCCATCTGAGGTCCAGAGCGCGGACCTTCGTCTCTCTAGGGGGTCCAGTCTACCCAAAGCAGGTAGAAGGTTAGAGTCTTACCGAAGGTTCCTCTTGGCAAGAAACTGTCTCAGACATAGTCTTTTCTGTCGTAACCGCTGGGTGCTGCAGATCTCGTGGCAGAGTAGACCATCCTGCTCGGTGGACTGTACCTTTTCTCCTCCTTCGGGGGGCAACTGCAGCACAGAATCGCCCCCCCTATAAGCAGCAGAGCAGTGGCCGCCCATCCCAGGTAGAGAGAGGCGCCGATCTCTCGTTTCTGCGCCTCCAGCACCACCGGGTTGTAGAAATTCATTATAATTGCGTGTGCCGACCAGGAAACAGGGATTATCTGCATGACAGCGGCGCAAATGAATGTGGCCCCTGCGGCAATCATCACCTTGGCCTTGGATCCTTCCTCCTCGATGCAGTTGGTGCACTTGGCCCCGATGACAGAGACCAAAACTCCCAGCACTCCCAGTACTATGGAGATGACACACAAGGCTCGGGCAGCCTGAAGGTCTGAGCTGAGGGCCAGCATGGAGTCGTAGACTTTACACTGCATCTGGCCCGTGCTCTGGACCACGCAGCTCATCCAGATGCCCTCCCAGATGATCTGCGCCGTCACAATGTTTGAGCCGATGAAGGCCGTGACCCTCCACATGGGCAGGACGCAAGATACGAGGGCCGTCATCCACCCTAGAGTGGCCAACATGATGCCCAGTATCTCTAAACCCAGAGCCACCATATTGTTCCCTTTGCTCAGAGAATCCACCAGAGATTTGATAAATTGTGGGAGGTTCTCAGCAGTGGCCAAATGCTTTATTATCTCCTCCAGGGGAAGGAGGAGTTTTGAACAAGTAAAGGGGATTGGTCAATTTTTTCAAAATAAACTTTTTTTTAACCTTGACATGGAAACCTTTCAATGTTATGCCTATGGTAGATGCAACACAAAGTGAAGTGAATCGATAACCAGGCCCTGGGGGCAGCTGGTTAAAGTGTAACTGGTATGTTACATTGAAACCACAAAATGAACAAAACCTCTGGGGGCTGGGTGGGGTGAGGGGTCTGCAAATATGAGCAACTGCAAACATTTTATCACAAAAGTGGAGTCGGCAATGCTGAGCAAAAACTCATAAAAGTGTCATACAAAGACCTATGACGAACAAGTCAGTCATTCATTTGTTGACAGTAGGCTGTTTGAATGACTCATTTTATTGAAGGAGGACCCAAAGGATTCCAATAAGAACGGGAACAAACAGCCATTCAAATGAAAGCGCAGTCACAGAACATGAATATTTAGTGTCTGGCCAATCTACATGTTGTCACATTGCCAAATACACACACTATTTGCGTCCTCTTGACCTACTTCGACCTTTTACGGCCTGGTTTTACAGCATAAAGGAAGCACGGGGACAAAAACACTGCAAGAATTTGTTGTAGCTCAGTTTTGCACTGAAAACATGAGTGAAATATACAATTTAATTGATGTACATATATATACATATATGAAATACGTATCAAATATTTTCCGTACAAAAAAACCCTACACCCCTGCAAAAAATGGCCCTAAAGCTTGTTTCCATTTACATCTCCCTTTTTAAGAGGTCAGAACCTCTTAAGTGGTCATCCGTGACTTCCTGTTTCACTGGGATATAAACATGAGGTGACACTGAGGCCAAATTCCCCCTCGGTCAATTATCAACATGGGGAAAGATTAGACAAAAGTGGGCTGACCTTCATTAATCAGCCTATAGCCTACATGCCTAAAAATGCCCCTGTCCGCTGTTGGGGCAGTAATTAAGAAATTTAAAACAGAGAACCAACCTGAGAACCAACCACAAATAGCCTATATTAATATGTCGAGGAGAATCCTTAAAAGGCTCTGGGAACCTTAGACATGGCATCATACTCACCAAGGAGTACCAGGGTATTTTAATTGAGAGTCTCTGCCAAAAAGCTAAAACTAGGTCAAGGGTGGATCTTCCAGCAGGACAGTGATCCAGAACACATGTCCAAATGCAAATAAAAATAGTTCAACGAGCAAAAAATCAAGCTTTTGACAGGACCATGCCAATCGGCTGACCTAAACTTTTTTCAAAACCCGTAGAAGCTGAAACAGAGTGTCCATAAAGGGTACCATAGAGCCTGGAAGATCTCATGTATTATGGGTGAAGACTCAAATCAGAGGAAGATTTTGTTGCTCACAATAGTCATTTTTTTGCCTCATCAGAAATAAGTCTTCTTCTTGTTGGGACATTATTATTGAAGTCTGACTTGTTTCTCCTAAACCCCCCTTTTATCAACTTAAGACAGAAATTCTTCTGCTGTTCATCTGCTCAGTTTTCTTCTCTTTAACAACCTTATGGATCTAAACTGTCCGGTAGTTTTGAGACTCAAATTTGATCACTAAGGCAAATTTCAGATGTTGTACAGAAGATCTGAGACGAATGAAGATCAGAGCAGTGCGAGAAAAAGGAATCGGGGATCGGGCTGAGATTAGAGGAAGCTCTTTCTCAGGAGCTGAATTTAAGAAGTGGAAGAAAATATTAAACTGAGCTCAGTTTTGACAACGAAAATGTCTTATTTTGAATCTTCTTTCCTCTGTGAAATACAGGATTGCCAAAAATTTGTTTTCGAAATTATATGCATTTTTGATATGACATTCTGTCATATTTTCAGTGTGAGGTTGGGCTAATTAACCACAAACTGCTTTTTGGACTTGTCTTTAGAGAGGGTGTCAATATAATTAAAAAAAACATACTGAATGAACCCCTTGGATTCCTCCTGAGATGAGAATTTCTCTCAAAAGAGCGGTATGAAGCAGAAGCACAAGATTTGAAGCTGATTGCTAACAGGTGTGTAGCCTGATGTTACATGAAATGCTAAGCTAGCAACACTGTGCTAGCCATATTGTAGATGATGAATTGTAGCCAGTTTGGTTTAAAACTGTAACTGTTTTAGAATGCAAGGACTCTGTAATCTGTGAGGATTCTGTGAAATGTACAAAAACACCTTAAAAACCAGCTCTGCTGTCATTGCGTCCAACTGTGAGAAACCGCTAACTCTAGATGCTACATAAATGTGCTGTTTAACTCTGGCGATTTCCTTTAGTGTTATATCAGAAGACAAATAAAGATAATCAAATTTAAGTGATGTGTGCTGAAGCACATCAAACACTTTTGATCATCATTATTTGTCTTCTGATTTAACACAAAAGGAAATTATTATGATTAAATTTAAATTATATATATTAAAGGACATAAAACATGTTTTGCTAGTAGGTTTTTTTTTTTGCTAAAAAATGCAACTAAACAAAAGACAGGCACAAAACTGGGCCTCCTAAGGGTCTAAATGTTAGTTTAACTGATCAATGCTGCTATTGAGGACTGGGCCTGGATGGCTATCTACCCAGCAACAGGGCAGGTGCTTTCATCTCATGGTGGCTAGTTTCAGTCACGCTCCCCTGAGTTGAGGAGCACACAAAGGAGTAGCAGAAGGTTCCAGAACAACGGTAGCATTGTCACGTCCACGCTAAGGCAGAGAAGCTAATTTTGAAAGTGTAGCAGCTCCTCATAAGCTGGGTAGATTTCAAACGATATGGGTCACTCTGCAAACTCTCAGCTCAACCAGCCAGGAGTCTCCAGTTTCCCATTTCTTGCACACGTCCGGGACGCTTGTCTTCATTTTGGAGAAAAAGAAAATAAAAATCAAACATTACAGAAGGCGTTCACGTGTTGATTGTTCTCTGATAAAAACTTTATTACTTTAATGTCTTAACATTACTAAGCCTTGCAATGACCATCAATTTCAAACAAATATATGCATATTCATTTGTTGCTGTAGTGAAAAATGCCACAAAATGGACAAAATCAGTGTTAGACACTTTTTACTTTGAGTTGTTAGGCTTATTTTCCTTAAAGGGGAATCTGCATATTTCATTTCGTGCTGGACGTGAAATGCTTTATTGCAGAGATTCAGATATCTTTACAGTGATTGTGGTGGAGATGTCTGGTTCCATTCACTAACACAGCTGTTTTATTCACTATTGACGCCCAGTGAAGCTCCATGCATCTCTGGGTGTTAATAAGAATGTTGATGATGCTAAAATAGCAGCAAAACTAAATCAGATTTTTTTCTTTGGGGACTGTTGTAAACTCACAGCATCCTGCATGTACTCCTTGACCATGGATGGGTTTAGTTTTAGGACTAAAAAGTCTCAGGGTTTAGGTGTCGCAAACAATTAGTTCATGGAATAACTTTCTGAGAGGGAGCTTTTAGATGCAGACGTCTGGTTCCGTTCACCTCCACGGTGAGTTTCACACCAAACCCACTCTCACTATTTATTTATGCAGAAAATTGTAAAACCAAACGGAACTGCTCTTATGTCGTTGGACTGGTTCATTCAAAGTCAAGGTACAGTATTGTGTATATTTCCCCATTTGAGACCACCAAGTGTACCTGCTGACTGACAGTTGATTGATCTGACTCTACATGACTTCTCCACCTGTTTAGTAACATCACAGACATGCGGTCCATCGTGTTTCTTCAGCTCCGATTGTCCCATTCACCAGGCAAGGCGGCTCACACATAGTCCCTCCTGTCATATCCATTCACCGCAGATTTCACCACAGAGTAATCTGCTCTGGCCGAATCAGGTTCCCTCCGTCCTCTGGAAGGACATGAGCAGGACAGTATGGCTCCCCCTAGGATCAGCAAGCAGGAGGCACCCCAGCCGAAGTACAGGGAGTTTCCGAACTCCCTCTTCTGGGTCTCCTGAAGCAGAGGGTCGTGGAAGTCCAGGATGATGGTGTTGGCCGTCCAGCACACGGCCACCAGCAGCAGCAGGCCGGTGGCGATGAATGCCCCTCCAGCACCCAGCATGATCCGTGGCTTGTTGGACACGTCCGAGGTGCAGTTAGTGCACTTGGCCCCCGCCACGGCCAGAGCAATGCCCACCACCCCAACGAAGGTGGAGACCACTGTGAGGGCGCGGGCGGCCTGGAGGTCCTCAGGGAGCCCCAGCATGGAATCATAGATCTGGCAGTGCATCTGGCCTGTGCTCTGGACCACGCAGCTCATCCACAGACCCTCCCAGACCACCTGCGTGATCACGATGTTCTGGCCCACGTACGCTGCTACGCGCCACATGGGCAAGCAGCAGGCCACCATCACGCCCAGCCAGCCAGCCACCGCCAGAATCATGCCCAAGATCTGCAGGCCGGCTGAAGCCATCGTGCCTCCGGAGCGCTGCAGACTCTGAAGGTCCTCTGTGTGTGTGAGCCCCGGAAAACAGACACGATATCAGATCTCTCCCCAGTGGTGGATGAAGCTTTCTTTAAAGGAGGCTCCAGCGGGAGGGAGGGAGGGAGAGAGAGAACCAGATTCTACCTTCTTTATACTGCCTAGAAGTTCGAAGGTGGAGTCAGACCACGATGGCATCTTTGCACTGGTATAAGAGCAGGACTCTTTTTGCCATGGGGGGGCACCGTCAAAACCAAGCCATTTTTAGTGCCCTGATGGTCAAGTCAGGTCAGGTCAAGTCAAGTCAAGTCAAGTCAAGTCAAGTCAAGTCAAGTCAGTTATTTATATAGCACATTATCATACACTAATGTCATTCAGTGTGCTCTACAGGAATAGAATAAAAATCAAATACAATAATAGGAGAAATAAAAGAGACAAATACATAAAAGTATTACACAGAAAATCAATAAAAGAAGATTGAAAGTGCAACATTACTAGAATGCCACTAAGAGCTTTTCGTTGTTATTAGTCCTCAGATTTAATATCTACTATAAGTACTGTAAATTAGTGACTATTCTGAGTTTGTGGGAGTGTGGGGTCTTGGAGTTTAAATGGTTACATGGACATGTTGGGTTATTTGCCTCCTTTATGTCTGTAAGTGCAACAAAAGGCCAAAGGTTGCCTGAAAAACACTGAATGTTAACTGAAGTGACTCTAAATGATTAGCTTTCTTACCTGAGATATTAGAAGTGTCTTGTTTCAAGTCATTCTTTACACTGACATTTGCTGTCTAATCTGTCATTGTGCTCTTAGGCTTAAACAGGACTCTTATGCTGCCTCATAAGTGCGTTTCTGCTCCTAACCTTGAGAAAAAAACTGCAGAATCACCTTTGTAAGACGTGCGTGGAAGCAGCACAATTCCAGTCTTTGTCTGTGGAAGGAGCAAGACGAGATACCTGATCTCAGATTATCTTCCCCGAGTAACGAGGCAAAATTCCAGCAGCTGGACTCGTAAACTGGGTTCCTGCTTGTCTCTGTTCTGATAAAGCTAAAATCAATCTAAAATGGACTAAAGTCAACATTAAATGAACTAAAACAGCATAAAATTTACGAAAATCAACCTAACATGGACTAAAAAGAATCTAAAATAGACTAAAAGCAACTTTGAATGAACTAAAATCAACCAAAAATGAAACTAAAAGTAACATATAAGGAAATATAAAAGTAATCTAAAAGGTGCTAAAACCAACATAAAATAAACTAAAATCAAACATAAGATACATTTGCAAGCTTTATATCCTGTTATTTTTACAATCCAGTAAAGTGCAAAAGACATTTTCTAAATTATCATTCCAGCTAAATTATTCAGTTTATTTCTAAATTTATATTTCAGTTTATTTCAAAATTATTCTTTCAGTTTATTTCTAAACAATGTCATATAAAATTACTATAAGTTTATTTCAATATTATTTTTACAATGTATTACTAAATTCTAAATTCTAAACCATGCGAAACACACGTGAAAAATAAAAATATTTAAAAACTTTATTTATATTATTTCACGGGCATTTATCTCACAGGTCACCTTTACAGAAAGGTGATAAAGATCTAAAAAGAATTCATTTTTGGGTATATATATATATATACGTGCTGCATACTCTAATGACAACTTAGTACCAACCTCATTGTATCCAAGAGTCTTCTTACAGGCTCTTAAATTCTTTCTGAACAAACAACTGAAATAACTGAAAGGTGAAGAGTAACACATTTCTGAAACGCCCTTCCGTTTCAGCATTTCTCAGTTCATTTGTTTAGGTGTGGTCATCTGAGTCCATTCATGATCCAGAACATGCCTTCATAGGTAAATATAATATTGTGCAAAAGTCTTGACCCACCCCTCATTTCTTCACATTTTGGTTCCAAAGGTCCTAGATAAAGGCGCTTTTTTTTGGGTTCCAAAGCTCCTTTATCTAGGCTCCTTTTATCTTTAGACACTTTGCAGCCTGTCATAGTAAAACACTTGTTCCCATTTCTTTTAATTAATCTATTCAATATGTCGAAGACACGACAGGCAGAAAATAGTATTTTTGCACCAACAAGATGATTCAAAGCAAAATATGAAGACATGAGGGGTGGCTCCAGACCTTTGCTCAGTACTGTGCATTAATCTGGTTCAGTCTATCAGAATGACTGGGTGAATTTGAATCATAACAGCCATGCTAATTGGTTGAGGACCTGTGTTTTGGCCTTTATCTTTAACTCCAGATGCCACCCTCAGACAGAATGGAGGAACTGCAGAGGAAGGCACCGCCTGAAAACTGAATGGAAAGCTGATCTGAAGTCAGTAGACAACTCCCAAGTTATGCTCCGTGGATAAAGTTGGTAAATGTTAGTCAGGATTCACAGAGACTGAAACTGAGACTGTTTGCTTTTTCGGTTTATTCTCAGAACACTGAGAACATTTGCGGTGAAGACAGGAGCGGCTGAGATAAGAGATAACAGTGGAATGGGTCACATTTTAACATGAGAACTCTTGAGTGCCACATATAGTGGTGGAAAGGTTTGAAGTAAAGTACATTTTCAAATGTTAGTGTTTTTAGTGTCTCAGTATACAGTACTGTGCAAAAGTCTTGACCCACCTCTCGTTTCTTCACATTTTGAAGAATTTCTTATATTTTTAATGTAGTCTTGAGGAACAGTTCTCCAGGCTTCCTGAAGGACCTTCTGAGACTCTCATTTTCAGTCCAGTCCCTGAACCTGACCAGTTTCAGAGGAATGTTTTTTGTTTGTTAAGACAGACATTCGCTCCCTGGACAATAAACTGGACTACATCCGAGTCCAGCAAACCACCCAACGTGAGTTCAGAGACTGTTGTGCTTATGTTTTTACTGAGACATGGCTCAACCATAGCGTTCCAGAGACGGCTACGGCTATTAGCAACATGCTAATGTATCGAAGCGACCGTGATGCTAACCTTAGCCACAAAGCAAGAGGAGGAAGGCTTTGTGTTTACATTAACACAGACTGGTGCGTGAACGCTGTGCTGTTCTCGAGCTACTGCTCACCGCTGCTGGAGTTTATGTCTGTTATATGTGGCCATTTTATTTACCGTGGGAATTCACCACCGTGCTCATAGTCATGGTGTACATCCCACCCAGCACTAACACTAACAGCATGCTGCCAGAACTATACAGAGCCATCATCTTCAACATCTCTCTGAGCACCACTGTCATTCCAACGTGCTCCAAAGCCACCACCATCATCCCTGTGCCAAAGAAGTCGCCAGTGTCCTGCCTCAATGACTATCGTCCCGTCGCACTCACACCCATCGTCATGAAGTGCTTCGAGAGGCTCAAGTCACAACTGCCTCCCTCACTGGACCCCACTGCCTCCCTCACTGGACCCCCACTGGGAGACCTCAGTCAGTCAGGATCAGGAGAAACATCTCCAGGACCACCACGCTGAACACAGGGGTCCCCCGGGGGCGTGTACTCAGCCCTCTACTGTTCACGCTGCTGACCCACGACTGTGCAGCAATGCACAGCTCGAACCACATCATCACTGATGACACAACTGTGGTGGGTTTGATCAGCGGGAACAATGAAGCAGCATAGAGAGAGGAGGTGCAACGGCTGTTGGACTGGTGCGAAGCCAACAACCTGTCCCTGAATGCGGATAAAACAAAATAGTTGTTGACTTCAGGAGGGCGCAACGTGATCACTCCCCGCTGAGCATCGGCAGCTCCTGAGCACCAAGTTCCTTGATGTTCACATCACGGAGAACCTCACGTGGACCCTCAACACCAGCTCCATCACCAAGAAAGCCCAGCAGCACCTCTACTTCCTGCGGAGACTGAGGAGAGCGCACCTTCCACCCACAGTCCTCACCGTGTTCTACAGAGGGACCATAGAAAGCATTCTCTGCAGCTGCATCACAGCCTGGTACGGGAATTGCAACGTTTTGGACGGCAAGACCCTACAGAGGATTGTGAGAACAGCTGAGAAGATCATGGAGGTCTCTCTCCTCTCTGTCACAGACATTTACATCACACACTGCATCCGCAAAGCCACCGGCATTGTGGACGACCCCACTCACCCCTCACACACTCCCTTTACCCTCCTCCCATCTGTAAAGAGGTTCCATAGCATACGGGCCTCCACTGCCAGAATGGGGAACAGTTTCTTCCCTCAGGCCATCAGACTGCTCAACCGGTACTTTAGCACAATACACACACACACATACACACACACACACACACACACACAAAAATATGACATTACCTATCATGTTGATGCTAAAATTTGCACAATTACATTTATAGCTGTTCTGTATTGCTGCTAAAATTGCTGCTAAAATCATACTTATTGCTGTATTTACACATCTAACTTCTATTCTGCAACTTTGCACATCTATGCTGCTAAAATACAGAACCGGTCAAATTCTGTATTTATCCTCACTGTAGCTGTTGTTAATCGCACTGAATGTTGTCTCATCTTGTCTAGTTGTTATGGTTGCTCTTGTGGGGTTTTTTTTTAGCTCTTTGTCCTGTTAGCACTTGTGGGCTTGTGTTCTGTTCTGTTCTGTTCTTTTCGGTTCTTGTGTTGCACCATGGTCCTGGAGGAACGTTGTTTCATTTTTACTATGTACTGTGTGTATATGGCAGAAATGACAAATAAAACCTACTTGATTTGACTTGAATCATTCAAGCAGAACAAAGACCATCTAACTTGAGGCCTGAACCAGTAAAGAAACAGGTGCAGATGATTCCAGATGATCAGGCGGTGATCAGTATACTGGTGGTACTGAATGCTGAGTCGTCGGAACTCCTTTATTTAGGCTCCTTGTATCTTTAGGAACTTTGCAGTAGAAGATTTGTTCCCACTCCCTTCATTTAATCTACTCAATAGGCCAAAGAGAAGACAGTTTGTCAAACAGAAAATAGTATTTTTGTACCAACGAGGTGATTCAAAGCAAAATATAAAGAAATGGGAGATGACATAAATCTTTTACACTGTATTGTTTATCTGCAGAGGTGTTTTGATCAAGACTCAAAGGCAAAGTCCTCCTCTGGGCTGTGACGTTACTTTAATAGGCAAAGATGAAACTGATCTACGGCCTGATTTGGAGGAAATCTCAGTGAGACAAGTTGGTAACCAGCATAAATATTTATTTTGCCCTGCATGTATCCCTCCACCATGAATAGGTTTAGTTTTAGGACCAGTTTTTAATTAGTGAACGTCTCCAGAATGAAGAACACAATCGGAATTCCTCTGTTTACATCTTACACTCTGAATTATGGGAAAATGTGGAAATCAGACAGCAATTGACCCGCAGGTTTCTCCACCACCTGTCCATTGATTTCTTGTTTAAGTGTGTTCTGAGTCAACAGGTTTTACAAAGAACAGGGAACTGTTTTGGAATTAACCGGAATTTTTCTGAAAAACCCCAGGTGACTTCATTGCTTCAGTGTCTTTATCAAACTTCCGAAAAGGCTGATTGTGATGAAGCACACACCGAAGAGAGTGATAATTTAACCCTAATGGAGAATAATTACGGGCCCATATCCTGGAAAACCAAACACATCTGATTTGGCTAATTTACATAAAAACCAAAACCAAGCATTTCCTCTTCAGTCCATATTGCCCATATTTGGAAATCTAGCTGCAAAAACAGCCTCTTTGGAATTCGCTGCTCTAGTGATGTCACAACAACCAACACATTTCCACTGATCCGCCTATCCAGCCTACCGTTGTTCAACACCAACAAATTTCCACTGAAGTTTTAGGAAGGGTTTTAGTGATCCATGGTACAGCCAATCAGAACAGAGGTCTTTTACATATATCTTAAAGGCACAGCATCAGAAACAGCCTCTTTAATGTTAAGGAGTAAAAAGAGGTTGGACATGTTGACATTAATTGGCTGTTTTTAATACAAAAACATGAACATTGTAAGTGGTTCTCAGAGGGAAACATATATAAAAAAACAAGTGCAGAGCGTGTACTGACTTGTGGAGCCCCGTGTGGACATTTGTTTAAGGACTGTGGGAACGAGAACCTGCTCAGGCGGTTCTTTCAGGGTTCATTAATAAATAACAGGCAAGCGTGTGCACGCTTAACAGTTAACTGAGGAACCTGGGAGTACAAACAGGTGCTTTCAGAGTTTCCTCAAGCCTCTTCAGAATCAGAATCCGAAAACTTAATTGAACCCAGAGGAAATTGCTTGTGTTACGACTGCACAGACACATAGAGACACAGATAAGAACGATATGAAATATACGTCAAAATAGAAGTCAAAATAAATGTGCACAAAATGCTGAGGTCAGTAAGAGAGATGGATATAAACTCTATAGATGGATAGTTCTGTCTGACTCAGCTCTTTATTAAGGTGGATCAGACTTGTGGATGCGGACACTGTATAGCTGTGTCCGAAAAGTGCACTCGTTCACTCGTTCACTACATAGTGTTTGCTATATAGGGGGCTAACTAGTGAACAAGGGGAGGCGACGTTTAGTTAATTT
>JBBJLS010012599.1:0-15745 GCA_037577275.1 Bryconaethiops microstoma
ACTAGCAGTCTTGGGAATCGAACCCACGACTTCTTGATCGCAGGGCGAACGCCCTAACCACTAGGCCACCATCCGCCCTAACCACTAGGCCACCAATGGGAACTGGTACCAAAATAAATCAAATAAAATCACAACTTGACAATGAATAGAATAGAATGTAAAACAGAAACATGCTAAACGAAGAGGTATGTTTGTATACTAGCAATAAACAGGTCTCAACTTTTGTTTATTGCTAGCATAAGACTGCTCTTACATGAACTTGAGATATTTTTAATAAATCAAATACTTATAGTCAAGCATAAACAAACAGAAAATGACAAAATCACAAGCCAATCCCACACACACATTGCATTAAGTAAATACATTTGATTTCAGTGAAAACATCCTGTTCTGGCCACTTAAAATGGCTCCAGCGGATACATGAGGTAAGGCAATCATAATTATCCTCTCATGAACAGTGCTGGTAAGCCTTTTCTGATTGAAGCGCTGTCTGGATTCCTGCTCTGCAGCAGAGGGATCTGGAGATCAAGGTTAGTGAAATATTGACTGTACATTCTTTCAGTCACTCACACATTCAATCATCCTGTCAAATCTAAAGTGTACAGGAGACAAATACAAGTCGGGTCATCAATAATACATTTCTGCTCTTATTTCACAGAACAAAGTTCTGTGTGCACCAGAAAGCCTTTTGCCCTGTCACTGGGGTCTACCAAGCTCGGGAAGAGCACAAAGTTACTTTTGTTTACAGTAAAATGATGCTGGAAGTTGGCCTGGAACTTTAGAGGAAAGATTAATGATTGACACTTGGTAGAGCAGATTAGATTTGGAGGGAAAATCCAATTTTAGATGAGGCTCACTGGAAATGTTTGTGTGTGTGTGTGTGTGTGTGTGTGTGTCTTTATCACTGACAGATGCTAAAATGGACTTTGAAGAAAATGACTTTTCTCACACACCAAAGGAGGTCTGGGGAAAGAAGCATTGTGTTGAATATGAATGACATCATTTAGGCATTGAGTCATTGAATACAATCAATTGTAAGTGCTAAAATTGATGTGATGAATTCAATATGAATTGACAAAATATAAATCAGCGCACCAAAGTAGAAAAAATAGGGCAGCTGATTGGTGTGACTGGCTGAAAGACTTGCACCCTATTGCTGGAACCTAATATAAGCCTAAGCCTGCAATGCTGCACCCATCCATGCTTTGCAGTCCAACAAAGCTTCATTAGTTTGAGAGGGATGGCTTTGGTACTCTTTCCGCTCTGGCCATTTGTGGGCATCTGCTTGCTCATATACAAATACAACATAAACAGAACTGGACAGTTAGAATTCTCTTCCAAGCATGTCCACCTGCCCTACAACGTTACCTGAGCAGTTAGAAGAGATGTGGCGGTGGGTTCATGTGTCTCAGAGGAAATGTGTGCTTGTTTTCACTCTTCCAGATTGGCTGCTACAATCAGATACAGGAGATACAGTTGGTGTAAATTGGTTATTTTTAAACTAAATGAGAGATAATAATAACAAATAAACATTCTGAATACAAAAGTGTACTGGTTTCATGATTTGAGAATTTCTTTTTTCACTTTCAAAAATATATCTGTAGAGCTAAATGATTTGGGGAGCATATTAAATTGTAATTTTTTCCCACCAGTATTGTTATTTGAATCGTTTTTTTCCTGTAAATTAAGCTCCAGTCTTTTTTTCATCAAGCGGATCAGTGTGTCTATTTTTGAGGGTTGAACACTTAATGTGGGTAGCCCGGTGGCGCAGGAATTAGCGCTGTTGCCTCACAGCAAGAAGGTCCTGGGTTCAACTCCCGGATTGGGCGCAGGGTCTTTCTTTGTGCAATTTGCATGTTCTCCCAGTGACTGTGTGGGTTTCCTCCCACAACAAAAAGCATGCATGCATTTGGGATAGGTTGATTGAGCACACTAAATTGCCCGTAGGTGTGACTGCGAGTGTGAATGGTTGTCTCTCTTTGTATGTGGCCCTGCGACATACTGATGACTGTCCAGGGTGTACCCCACCTTCGCCCATTGCAGAAAAATGTCAATTTACAAGCTCTGTGTTGGGTTATTATTACATGTTCCCAGTTAAAACTTAATACAGCATTGAATTAATGTAGGTTAAATGGTACTCTTGCAAACTGTGATATTGATATAAAAAAATCTGCCATTTAGCAATTCAATTTTTTTTATTTAATAAAGTTAGCTAGAATCTATCTATCTATCTATCTTTTTTTGGACAAGTGTAGCAGGTCTGTGTGCATGTGAGCACATCTCCCTTCAGCTGACATGCCTCACAGCCAGTGATTTGCAATTGGAGCACCCCTCTTCTCCCTTATCCCTAACCCACATACACACAGTGTGACGGCAGGTTAACAACTTTGATGCATTTCGATAATTTTAGTAATGGGACAATGGCTTTCACCTTTTATTCCCCTTCAAATTGTGTACAACTCACAGCACAGTAGAAAACATTAAAAAACAATGCAAATGCTGCTTACTCTTGAATGAACTGTGTTAACATGAACAATGGTTAAAAACTAAAGAGAAAGTGAGAGAGTAAATGCAGTAAGGACAGAGAGAGAACCATTCCTGTGGAGGGTTACCTATAGCAGGCTAACCAGCTAGTGTAACTGAGGTACACATACATGGGAAATTGTAGTAAATACTTTTGTGGGAGAGGGAGGGAAGACATGCTATATTGTTGATTAACACAATTTTCTCTGCCCCTTGCACAAGGTGATGCAGACAAATGTTAAAGGGTGTTTAGAGAAAGTCACAACTCTAAACGTAACAGAAAAATTAGAATCTAGTTCTATATATAGTCCTATTTAGTCCATTGTGTTATAATGATATAACACAATGGATTGGGACTATCACGACGAAGAACATGGACTAATAAGGTGAAATGGTCTGCTTTGATTTCAGGTTAACTTTAAAGTAAATTTGAATTATCCTATTTACAGAATGTGTTGTGAAAGTTGTTTTTTTAAGTTCTGATGACTAATATCACTCCTCAGAGAAACATCCTTAAGCAATAGAATAAATGGTAACTGCTAGCAATGTTTAAAGTAAGTAGTAAATCTCAAACAGAGACAGAGAGAGAGATTAAGTTATAGTACTCCCTTAGGGAGCAGACTCAGGTCTTCAGCTCGATGGGCTAATCATGGAGCCTATCAGGGCTATTACTGCATTCAGTTGCAGGTTCAAGGCCCTTAGGACTGCTTCTGACACACAAAGATGTGAGCCGCTTTGACAAATATGGCCGGCTAGCTGGGCGCACTGCGTCTGAGACAGATCATCAGGGTAAATCATCTGCTCCGCTGGCACATTTTATTACATTACCACACTCAATTGCACTTATTCAGTGAACAAATGTGACTATAGATAATTACCTTGTACTCAAGGTGTGACCAGGGATTTTCTTTTTGAATGGGTGCGCATGCAAGCAACAGCCCTTTGTCATAATTACTTTAAACCTTGTGTTGAAGGAGTATCTCCTGAATCTGTAATGTGATGGATTACCATAGACAGTATTTATTATGTGTTTCCCTGTACTTAGTGAAGGAACAGAAAATCAGTTCACTCGTAACAACTTATAATGGAAACTATTGACCGTAGAAACAAAACAAACCGACAGAAAGCACTTTTTTAGAGAAATTATTGTCTTTGGTAACTATGGATGGGCCAGATTAGGGTGAAAAGAAATTTGGTTAAAAAACACTGGAGTACTACTTTACTCTTAGTTATACACTGATGAGGCACTTCATTAGGTACACCTGCACTGTATCTGCACTCACTGTCCGCTTCATTTGGTTCACTGACCATATAGGTGCATTTTGTAGGTTACAGTACAGACTGTCCATCTGTTTCTCTGTATCGTTAGTCCTCAGTGATCAGGACTCCCACAGTGTGTGTATGTGTGTGTGTGTGTGTGTGTGTGTGTGTGTGTGTGTGTGTGTGTGCGCGCACTGTATACACAGTACACAGTGAAAGGAAACGATGTTCCTCCAGTTCTGTGGTGTGACACAAGGTACAACACAAGACTACACATGTGTGAACAGGACAGTGCAAAAAAAGAAAGTCTTTAAAAAAGAAAGCCTTTTAAAACACAAGAGCAACAATACAGTAGAACAGCACAGGACTGTATGTGTGCTGGCATTGTAATAGCAGCACTTGTTTGTGCAGTTTAGTTCAGTCGGTGGCAGTTCAGGTGTGGTTCTTGTTCATGCGGTTCAAGTATTTGTGTGTATGTGTGTGTGTGTGTGTTTGTGTTGGTGTGTGTGTTTGTGTGTGTGGCTTGTGTTTGTGTTTGTGTGTGTGTTTGTGTGTGTGGCTGTGTGTGTGGCTGTGTGTTTAGGAGTGAGAAACATTTCATTTCATGGATGTATTTGCGTGTAAGAAATGCAGTTCTTATTTAGTTCTGGTTTAGGAGTCTGATGGCTTGGGTGAAGAGAATGTTTCCCATCCTTGTAGGTAAGGCCTGAATGCTATGGACCCAAATGGCAAGATGGCAAAAGGAGAAGAGAGTGTTGGATAGGTAAGTAAGGTCATTCATAATGCTGGTGGCTGAGGTGCAAATGAAGTGAGTGGCGTGACGAGCACTGCTTGTCTTGAACGTCCGCTGCCCAAAAGAAGAGGAAGACATGCATCAAGACTCTTTTCAGTCTTGGCCCCGTAGTGATGGAAGGAACTACCTCTTGCAATCAGATCTGCAGAGTCCCTCACTGTCTTCAAACATCACCTGAAGACCCACCTCTTCAAGGAGCACCTTGGTGACTGACCAGTCCTCTCGCTTTTCTCTTGTAGATCTTTTTCTATATGTAAAAAAAAAACAACTAAAATCTTTTACACTCTTAACTGTTTATCCTTACTTGTGTATTAACCTCTGACTTTTTTTCTTACTGACAGTGTTTGTTAATGTGTGCGACTTAGCTAGCAGTAACTTGGTTACAAGCAAATGTTGATTTAAGTCTAGCTTTATAGGTGTGAAGACAGATCACTCGTCACTCTGGGTAAGAGCGTCTGCTGAATGCTGCAAACATAATGTTCATGTTCATGACAGAATGGTGAGAGATCCTGATGATCTTTAAAACCAGGCTGTAAGCTCCTGTGCTCTGAGGCATTGCAATTCCTGTACTAGGCTGTTGCAACAGCTCAGAATAATCTCATTGGTCCCTATGTAAAATGTGGTGAAAATGGAAGGTGATGTGCGCTCTCTGTCTCTGTGGACGTAAAGACTCTTCTGGGCTTTCTTTGCAGTGGAGCTGTTGCTGAGGATCCACATGAGGTTCTCCATGATGTGAACACCAAGAAACTTGGTGCTCAGGATGAATGGGGTTAAGGGGGATAACATACGACATATGTCTATAGTCTGTAATTGTAAACTATGTAGTGCATCTATATAGTAGGCGGAACAGTTAATATGGTGTACAATGGTGCATAATGTTAATATAAGTGAGGTTACAACTGGTTGAACAAGGTGTGGGGTTTTGTGAAAAAAGCATAAACAAACAAACAAGTAAATAAATAAATAACAGAGGATATCAGGGATTGAAAATGCTGTACTTGCACTAACAAGGAAAAAACAAGAGAAACATACAAGCCTCAGATCAGAAGGCATACCTGTGGAGCTCTGAGCGACTATCAGCTCACAGCAAATTCTTGGATTCGTAGCTGTACAAATGACCATACAGAAATATACTCACTGAAATTCTTACAAAAGAATCAAAATCCCAGGATCTCTCATTAATCTGTTAGGAGTCATGAACAATAATCAACCATGTAGGAACACATCTCATGATGGAACCTCACTGAGGGTTCTCACTGAGGGTTCCTCCTTCATATTCTGAATGATCACCCCCAAGAACATGTAGAACCAGACCTGAGGGTATTCACACCATTGTTGGTTCCGAAATAGTACATTGAAGCTGTCTTGTACAGACAATTCCACAACCTCACACATAAAAATCAATGCTCTCCAACAGATATTGCACACTTTGTATTGTGTACAGTTGTGAAATTCAGCAAAACTGAACCCTCATGCTCTTATAATAGCTGGGGTAAAAGACCAGAAACTATTAAATTAGTGTTACAATCATATTCTACATATTAGTATTAAAGAGCTATTGTGTGGAACAATTTTGAAATTTTTAAAATATCTTTCATATTCATTATCATGTGAGGTGACTGACCAATTAAAATCCTATTAAATGCTCCATTCAGGAAATCATTACATGTAATATGGAATGAATGCTTAATATTCATGTGGGATTTAAAAAAAAATTTTTTTTTTAAAAAGATTGTTTTTTTTCTGACGTGGCATTTAGTCGCAGCCCACAAATTGGGTGGATGAGTAGGTGGATGTTTATGTATGTGTAAAAGAAGGTCACTTCTAAGTGCAAATTAAGTACAAAAGAATATGCAAGATGCTTATTGCACATGCTTTGGTAAGCAATGCACAATTTAAGCGTTTTTCATTTCATCTATTCATATTAAGTTATTAATTGTCATTGAGATACCTAAAAAAAAGCCAAGAGTGCTGCCTCTTGATTTTTAGTTTGACCTATTTTTCAATTTCTAGTATAATCTACTGCCCTACAGCATGCCAGCATTTTTTTTTTCTACTTTGGTTTCTGCAGGAGATAAGCCTAATTACTGACAAATCTTGTGTAAGCAATGTTACACAATGCTGCCCATTAGAAGGTTCTGGTTCACACAGTGCTGGCTATAGGTTGTAGTACAAAACAGTCTAGAAAGAGTGCACGGCCGAAACCTGAGATACAAAGAGGTTTAAAATTGCTGGCTAGTTTTGCTTTCTCTCACCAGGGGCTGTCTTTTGTTATAAGCCCAAACTGTAATACTGTAAATGTACATGACACAGCTGGCTATGCTGCAGACAAAAACATCTCTTAGATGTTCATCTGTGTTTATCTGTCTTGTTTGTATGGATGTAGCTTACATAAATTCTGTTGCAGCCAAGCTGTTGCACATCTAGCAGATTCTACAAATCTCACAAAAAAGTGCTTGATCTGTGTTCAAGTGTGTAACCTTTCAGGTATGAAACACAATCTTGCACTCAGATGAGCACTTTCTGGATCAGACCATGATGAGGGAGAGCTTTTCAAAAAGGGAATAAGGTTGAATGGAAGAGGTGGACTGTTTTAATGGTGAAAGAATAGCACTGTTAAGCTACATGTCACCTACAAAAACCTTGTATGACAACTGACATAAACCTAAGTCAAGATTTATACAGCCTTATTACAACAAGCATCAACTGTCATAAAGGCTATTTTATTCTTTTATGTCATTTATTGATAGAATAAGCCTTTATAAATGTTTACAAAGAAATAAGGCAGTTGTTATAAAAGCTTAAGCAGGTGTTATGTATGAATGCTACCTGCTTTCAGTAAAGTGCTACAAGTTATCCTTGCTTCAACAGCGCTGCTTTAAAGTTGTCACAGGCTACAGAGGAATCACATGACTGAATAGCTTCTAAACCTAAACCATGAATGTTTACTAGTTTTTATTTAATGCGTCATATGACTGTCAATAAATTCTATAACCACCTGGCTTGTTACTAATTCCTGATTTGGACAATATTATGTGTAGCAGCAGAGGCATGCAGTGTGTTCACATTGGAAGTGGACAGCAGAATTTCTGTCTCCTTTGTGTTTCCCAGTACTGTGTCCATTTTCTATGCACAGAGGCTTCTTTGGTTATGTGTGGCCTTCTTCTCCTAGTTCTCCATCCCCTGTTCAATCCTGTCAGAAGACTAACACCAGACTCCGTGCCCCTTACCCACAATGACTCCTAACACTTAAATCTAATTCACCAAATGACTTCACCAAATAATTAATAGACATGAATACATCAGACTTCCGCTTTCAAATTGGCAAAGTATTTGTTATTAGATTTATCTTGTTTGTAGCACCCTGCCTGTCTTTTCTGGACTTTGATTTCTGTCTTGCCCCCTTTGTTCTGTTCGCTAATTTGTTTTTCTGGACTCTGGACTCTCACTATTTGGATTCTACTCTTGGACTTGGCTCTTTGGTACGATGATCTGGAATTGTTTGCATGTCGGACTTCACGTTGTTTTTGGAACAGTGATAATATGTGTTTTTTGTATTCTGCGGATCTACCGAACAAATATTGCTGCCTGTTTTACTCCATGCTTGGGTCTATCTTGGTCGGAACCAGACATGTAGAGACATTATTCGTATTGCTGCAATCAGTGGTGTGTTTTCCCTTGAAAATGATACCTCAGGCTTGATGTATTTTGGTGATAAACAAATTCACCAAGGCAGCAGCATAAATGTTTCTCAAGAGAGCCACGAATGCAACATTGAATGAGCAGCTAGGCCTCAGCCTGCACTGCTACAAATGGTTCAGTGGGTCAGACTTGGAAAATGCATCACCAGTGTTAAAATAATTTGTGACATTAATAACTTAATGTGTTATTAACATGTTACCTTTAATGCATTCAGTTTATGTTTAGCAGAAGTGTAAAGCAGCGCTTAGAAAAGCAACTAGCCTTGCCATTATGAGCTGCAAAAAGGTTAAAAAAAACCCCTCACAATTAGAATAGAGGGTTTTTTCTTTTATTTTGGTTAAAAATGCCTTTGTCTTCAATCCATTTAGTACCTGTGGTGTGTGTTAATGTTTCTAATTCCTGATCTGGAAGTGGCTTGCAAAGCCTAAACAAAGTAAATAGATAGAGCATGGCTTAATGCAGTAATTTTAGTCTAAAATTGGAAAAAAGGCTTTATGTCATATCCTAATGTAGCCTTTGTTTGAGTTGTAGGTGGCTTAGGCTGAATGCAGACTTCACAGTTTTACACAGATCACATTGTGAGACATCTGTGCTGACAATAGCCATTCAGGTTCTGCACACACTCAGGAAAAAGTGAAGAGATTCTATGGAAAAGAGCACAACTCCTCATTTTAAAATAATTAAAATAGATTTTTTGTTCTCTTCTTTTTTTCTGCAAAATAAGTGTACAAATAACAGCTATAGCAAGATTCTCAAGCTCCAGTCTGGCACATGATAAACACTTCTTTCTCATTTCTGTAGGACAGAAATAGGGGCTTTGTCATCAGGAGTGCTTTGTCATAGATCTCTCCAGGTGAAACATTGTGTGGTGTGTGGGCCTCATCTGCGATCACTGGTATTGTGAACCACTACAAAGACAAACAACAGGACGCAGGTGTTAGATGTCATGTAGCGAGAGTAGCATAGCGATTCAGAATTTTTTTTTAAACCTCTATGGAGAAACTTTTGGAGACTTTGTTGGAAGCCTTTGTTGTCAGAATTTATTTGCATGTACCGACAGACAAGCTTCTTAAACATCTGAAGGAATGCCAGTGTAAATTTCCAGGGTACACAGCAGGGAACTGAGAGCTAGACCATCACTTTCTTGGACATACTGCTCAACGAAAGGATAAAATATCCTGAGAACTGAACATTGTCCTTTCCTGGGAAAGCCCAATGTAGAAGAGCATTGCTGTGTTGTTTGTACTTTCTTAGAGAATTGGGGTATGCATTTGGGCATAGTTGGGCCTGTCTTGGACAAAGCCATTTCAGGATATTTAAAAAGAAGTAAATACCTTGAACAAGCAAGCCCGGTATAGAACTTTGTTCTTACACACAACATGGCTACTCAGTCAGTGCTGTCACAAAAGAGAAACAAGAGGACTCTTGTGAACCTCAGAAGAAAACCTCTACATCCCCTCTGAGATACCATGTCAGAGTGGATAAATAGGGTTGCACCCGGGGGCTCTACCTGGACTACAACTTTGAAAGTTTTCATTGTGGGATCTACAATCTCCCTGAAAGTACTTCTTGACACCAATGGCTCGTGCCCTCTTGGCCCTATTGAACCACTAAGGGATGATTCGACATTGATGGAGCTGCCATTCTTACTGGGAAAAAAGAATGCAGCTTGTCCATTTTCAGGGCCAACAGACCAATACATTTAGAAACATTCCCATAATCCTTGGTTGTGAATATTGTTTTGTAAGGGCATACAGCAATGTAACCAGAACCTTTACAGTTTGGGCAGCCGGATCAGATTCAATTTTGCAACACTGAGATTAAAGTCCTTGAGGAAAAAGGTTTTCACTGACTAAAGTAAACAAACCACAAAAATGAGCATTACCCTAAACATCAGATATTAGAAAGGACACATATTTTTGATGTTGCATACTGTGTGTATTTTGTCTGAATTTGAACATTTTACACATTCTTGTCATGTTTAAAGATACTGCGTAATGCCAGAGTTTTGAAAAATAAGCTATTTAGGTGAAAAAAGAACAGCATTGAGGAAAAAACATTTGTGTTGTATGTCCTGTTGGAGGTCTCGGCTCCCGAGAATCACCGTGGCGACATGCTGATCCACTCTCATCCACTAGCCCATCTTCTTCAAACCTACACAAACAGCAAACATAGCAATGCAGAAGTACTGATGAGTCTTGTGATGCATTTACATGTTCAGAGTTGGTAGGGACAGAATATTAAACATTTGAATTTAAAACGACCATAAAACTTCATGTTTCTTACAGTATTTCACAAAATAGCAAGCCGGCAATGAAAAATATACACTGGAGTCTATGAGGTCAACGCATACCACATTTCATTTACATTGTATATTTCAAGGTCCATTTTGAAAATGTAGGAATAATATTTTGTCATTTCTGGACAATATCTGGACAAGAGTATAGTATATATTTGAAAATATTTTACAAAATGTCATAGATGTTTGTTCAGAATGTTTACTTAGAGGGCTACAATATACATTAAGACTATTTGACAGCATGTCTGGTCCCTTTTATATATTTATATAATTAAAAAAAAAATACATGAATCATTTATTAGTGAAAGAGTTTAGCTGATGGTCAGAAGTTTCTTTGTCCAAGACACTGTACATGCTGGGAACCTAATGATAACAAAGTAAGTCAGAAAGCATAGTATAAGGCAATGCTATCTCTGATTAGATGATATATGAATCTTGAACCTACACCTCATTTTTATGCCCACCTTATTATCACCTTATTAACAAAAAAATTTTTTTTCAACTTATTGTTAAGGTGTTAACACATTCAAGTGCTGTACTTCATTAATTGTGGTTTACAGTGCATCACTGCTAAATGGAGACCTGTGCAGTATTGAAATAGCTAGAAATAGTGCAGACTATTGAATGGTAAAATCATCAGATGACTGTCATTTCTCAAAACACATTAGCTCATCAGAGTTCTCTCTGTAAAAGCTCACTTTTAATAATAAATTTGAAAGAAAGTAATTTCATTCTCATCGCCCTCTTGTACGCCTTTTCATAAACGAACTGTCTTCAAAGTAATTGTGTCTCCTTGTTCTTGGTAGTAAAAATCATGCATTTGTTTCGGGTTACTGTAGACAGTTCAGGTTAGTGTATCGTTTCAGGTTGGCAGTTTGCATGGTCACCTTGGTGCATGATGCCACTCCTTAAAATGAATATTAATGAAGTCATTATTCTTTTGGACCCTCCTGAGGTTAATTCTTTTCGCTTTTCTAAGCTGATGGTCTGTGATGTCATTTCTCTCCTAAGTCCACTCTCACTCTACCTTCCTGGTTGGTTAGCCTGGTATATTGTACTGCTCAAGACTGTGGAATAAGTCACAGAGTTCCAAGTTATAAGTCTCATGGCTTGACACTCATGTCTCCAGTTAAGTCCCAAGAGCATTCAGGCTAGCCTCAGGTCTAAACTCAAGTTCCTAAATCTTTATGGCAAATATACTGCATGTTTTCAAAGGACCCACAACAATGACACTAACTAGCAGGGCATGAGCTTAAACATAGTGGAGGCAAACTTGAATAATCACTGATGTCTCACTAAAAATATAATAAGCAAAGTGTCATCATAGTTACTGAAAACCATGAAAATAAGACTTGGATGATTTGGATGTTCAATTCACTGAAATGAACAGTTAGAAAGAACTGGACTGGTAAAACAAAGTGAACTTGAAATTATCCAAGCATCACTATTTCTTTTTAAATTTGTATTATATTGTATGTATCATTTCTAATCCCTGCTGAACCTATCCAATGTTTCTACCACTGCCTAGAGGGAAGCTGAAAGTGGATTACAGAAGATTATCAGCTTCTGAAAACAGGTGCCATGGTCATTTAGGATTCTACACCTACTGTGGGGTTGGGATCATCAGCTGGCTAGTTGCCTTTTTTCATCTCCAAACAAAAAGAACATACTCCAGAGACTAACTTCTACATCCTCTGGCAAGAACTGATTTTCTTTTCCTTTTAGTTTCAGTTACCATCTTAGACCAAGTATTTGTTTTGGTATCACTTAGATCCTCAGAATCAGAAAACTTTAAAGGTCCTGGAGGAAATTCTAAAGCAGCAGGCAACTTCGCTGATGAAGACCTAGTGCTTAAGTTCACAAAGTGACCCTCAGAGACCCCCAGACAGAATAATCTACATCTAGGAAACATCTAGGTGTTCTTGAGGACCGGTTTGAAAAACACTGATCTAGTGCATAGGGTCCCAACCCTGGTCCTGAAGCCCCTCTGTCCTGAACATTTTAGAGCTTTCCTGCTCTGATACACCTACTCCAGCATTGGAAAGGCTTATAATCAGATGCTTAGTTGATTCAGGTGTGTTGGAAAAACAAAATGTGCAGCGCATGTTGAGACTTCAGGACCAGGGTTGGAAACTGCTGATCTAGTCAAGATTTTTAGCCATTTACCAGCTCTACAACCCCTTTCTTATTGTGTACTAAATCATTAACATTGCATGCAGTATGTTTATTATTATGTGCAATAGTCTTATCATTATTAATTTCACTGCTTATGTCACTATTACGTGTAACAGATTCAGTATAGAGTGCTCCAAACTACTTTTTATATTAACTAGTAAACTATTTCAGTGGTAATTTTATTTATTTATCCATAGTACTTATATCCTCCTCTCTTACTGACCATAGTATGTATAATACAGAGCATTTTCAGAGTCTTTTCTGGAGAGTTTAATTTTGACTTTATATATAATAGTTTATATTGTTCTTGTCTTTGAGTCTCTGTGTGTCTGTGCAGTCATAGCATAAGAAATTTCTTCTGGGATCAATAAAGTTTTTTAATTCTGATCAGATCCTGAATCTTATTTCAGCTCATGCTCTGAATTGCATCAGACTCTGTCACTAATTACTGAGCCACTTTACATCTCTGTAGGAGTACTGCATAGTCCTATCCCTTTCTTGTTACTCTTCTTGTTGTTTCTTCACCCAGCTCATCAGTTTCCCATGGCTACATTACCTCCTGGTCCTACCTGGCAATTACTAGCTGGTATTTTTTTTTTTATTTTCTTCTCAGTCTGATCCCCAAGGGTTATCTAGATCTCCAAAAAATCTTTAGCAAATTTAAAGCTACCATTGTCCGTATTAGCTTGAGGTACTCTATATGGCCAAATGTTTGGACACGTCTTCTAATTAAGTTCCAGTGTTTTAGTCACATTTATTGCTAACAGGAGCATAAAATCCAGCACATAGTCATGCAGTCTCCATAGACGAACATGGTAACAGAATGGGTCATACTGAACAGCACAGTGACTTTAAAAATGACACTCTGATAAAATGCCAGCTTTACCACTAATCATTTCATGAACTTTCTTGCTCTATCTGCCCTAGCCAACTTAAGTGCTGATGCTTTGAAATGGAAACATCTAGAAGAAACAAGTGCTCAGCCACAAAACAGCAGACCATGCAAACTTACAAAGTGGGTTGCAAAATCGCGTGTTGTTTTTTAGCTATAGTTGCATCACTCACTATAGAGCTCCATACTCCTCTAACATACTCCGGGGCCTCATTAAACAGGTTTCCATGGGCGAGCAGCTACACACAAGCTAAAGATCACTATGGGTAATGTTAAGTGTTGACTAGAGTTATGTAAAGCATGCCACCACTGGACTCTGTAGCAGTAGAAACATGTTCTCTGGAGTGATGAATCACAATTCTCTATCTGGAATTTGAGTTTGGTGGATGCCAGGCTACCTACAGGGTAGGTTCCAACAGTAAAGTTTAATGGAGGAGGGATAAAGGTCTGTGCTAGGCCCCTTAGTTCCTTTCTAAATGTTTTAAGGCATTTTTGACAATAATATTCTTCCAACATCCTTGCAACAGTTTGGGGAATGCCCTTTCCTGTCCCAGCATAACTATGCCCCAGTGCATGAAATGAGGTCCAAGATTGTTTGAGGAATGTGATGTAGTACGTCATTTTATAAATTCACCATAAACAGAGTCCCGACCTCAACGCAGCTGAATACATTTAGGATTAATTGGAATGCGGATTGGGAGCCAGGCCTTCTAGTCCAACATCACAATTTGACTTTACAAATGCACTTTTGACCGAATGGGAATACAGACACTTTTAAAAATCTTGTAGAAAGCCTTCTCAAAAGAGTCTAAGCTGTTATAACTACAAAGAAGCGACCAACTCAATATTAATGCCCATAATTGTAGAATGGGATGGCCTATAAGGTCATATACATGTGGTGGTTAAGTGTCCATATACATTTGGCCATTTAGTGTACGTCTCTGGCGGGATTCTTCTTTGTAACTCAGAAAGATGGGGGACACTAGCCTTAGTCTTAGAGCTGTTTATGGGCAATTTCACAAGATCATTCTGAGAGGAGAAGTTGAATACAGCTTTTAGCACAACCCCTGGTCATTTTCAGCACTCAGTACTGTCCTGTAATGCTATCCAATTTGATATCTGTTTCTTAGTCATTTGTCAATGACGTCTTCATGGACATGCAAAATTGCTGTATATTGAAAAGATTCTCATCGATCCACTACATGAAAGAACATGTTAAATAAGCTTTCTACTTTTTTAAAGATACCTCTTTCAAGGGATATAATTGCACCAGAAGAATCTTGAATGAATGAACAACGTACAATCCATGCAGTTCTTGCCAGAACAACTCCAGTAGTAGCTACAGAATACTTGATCCCTCATTATGTCTCCTCTGATGAACTTGCCCCACTGCCTACTATTCTGTACAGAGAAACTGGTCACATTTATTACTTTGTTGCTTGGTGGGTACTCCCCGACTTTAGTTGCAGTTGGAGTACTGTAATATGTTTTTATAGTAGTAGCCCAGTTTTCTAAGACAAGTTCACTAATACTCATTTTATCACATTTCATTGATGCACCTACTTGCTTTCCCACTGTCAAGATCTTGTCCAGTCTTTTCTGGGGTATTATGAAATGAAAGGCATCATATCTGACATGTGTCCTCAGTTTATGTGATAGATATAGAGAGCTTTCATGAATAAGTGGGGAATTATGGTTAGTCCAACCTCTGGCATCTACAGTCAAAAGAAGAAAATAAAATAAAAGTTGAGGAGACTTTTTTGCAACCACTGTTAGGACCAGGCAGGTGATTGGGCTCAATGTTCCACCTGAGTAGATTATTCCCTGAACTTCCTTTGCAAGAGCTGAAATATTTCAGTGTGTCCTGGGATATCAAACTCTCTTGATACCATGGAACATGGAACCATATGATGAATAATAATAGCTCATATTTTTGTGAATTCTTTCAAAATTGGTTGTGAAGACTAGATTGGTTGTGAAGACTGTTTCAGTAAGCAACATGGTTCAAGTATTTTGTTTTGGATACTTGCCTCTGGACCAAGAGGTCATGGGTTCGAATCCTACCTCCAGTACACCACCACTGGGTTCCTGAGCAAGACCC
>JBBJLS010012609.1:0-12202 GCA_037577275.1 Bryconaethiops microstoma
GGTGTGTGTGAGTGTGGGGGGGTGGAAGGGGTGTGTGTGAGTGTGGGGAGGGTGGAAGGGGTGTATGTGAGAGTGGGGGTGGGTGTGGGGAGAGGGTCAGTTGTAACCAAATAGTTAATAGTTTAATTTATAAAAATATAATGAGACACTTTTACGTCACTTAAGGCTTTAAATATAAGACAAGAACAAACACTGCATAAACAGGACAAATACCCTCAGCGTTTTAAGGGTTAAGGAGAGTTTAATTGCAGGCACAGCTGCATATTTGCAGTGATCCATGGTGAGAATGGTACATTATATTTTGATTAGTTAATGTCGGACCTGGTCGGTTCATAGTTCATCTAAAAGAAAAAGACAGAGAGGTAGAGAGAAGCCAAAAATGATAAAAGGAAATGGCAGAAAAAAGGAAATAGAAAGTTTGAGAAAAGGTTTGATGAACAAGAAAAAGAAGAGGAGCAGACAAAGAAGCTGAAAAAGAAAATAAGAAAGAAGACGAAGAAGAAGAAATGCTCAAAAGACAAGCAAGGAGAAGAAAGAAAGAAAGAAAGAAAGAAAGAAAGAAAGAAAGAAAGAAAGAAAGACCCTGCTTGGTTAACTGTTCAGCTAAAGAGAAGAGGATCAGGAAGAAGGTGAAGAAGAAGCAAACAAGATGAGAAAGCTGTTGAAAGAAGAGGAAAAAATACTACTAAGAAGAAGAAAGAAAGAAAGAAAGAAAGAAAGAAAAGAACTTGCTGATTCATTGTTCAACTTATGTGGCAAACAGAGTGAAAGTGATGCAGCTGTGAAGAAGAACGAGAGGAGGAGCGGTAAGAATGCAGAGAGGTCCAATATGAAGATCACAAAAACTGACGAAGAAGGGATTAAAAAGAAACAAAAAAAGTGAGGAAGGGAAAATCATTTAAACAGCATTTAAAGGGCTTTACGTCGTGCTCGCCTTGGCCACGTGGCTCAGGTCAGACGTGACTCTGGGCTGAAGATTGTTCTCGTGTTTTGTCGAGACCCAGAGCTGCAGGTCAGTCGAGAACGGGGCTGAGTTTTTAATCGATGTAATTATTATCATAATGCCGGCAGCGTCCAGCGGCCCACGGGCCCACCATTAAGAAACAAGCAGGATATGAACTGTGGAGGGAGAGATATGATGGAAAATAAACCTCGCCGGCGCATTCACAATAAAAATAGCCTGGACGGCCACCGATCAAAGACAGAGCCCAGACAACGAGGAACACTCGCTGAAAATGACCTCGCTGATAATTACAGCAATTCATTACAATAATTATCAACCATTAATTCATAATAGGCAGCCGAGACCGAGCGCGTCAAAAGTCAGAGGTGGCCACTTCGTGTTGTCATTTCAAAACGTGTGACCATGGAGGAGGGGGCGAGTGAAAATCGCACAAAACCCAACAGCCACCCACAGGGTAATGTACTTTAGATACACATGCACTTACTGAACCGACTTCATTACTTTTTGTTTCTCTTTATTGACAGTTTAATTAAGGATTGAGAAAAAGATCAAGGTCCCTTTGGTTCAAATAAAAGTGAGATGGTCTTTCATCTTCAGCTCCTAGAAATTATAGAAATCGGTGGAACTATAAGGCATAAATATACTGTAGTAGAGGCAGTTAGAAATGTACTGAAATGTAATGTTTCTAATATAATGGCCAGCGAGTGAAAAGATAAGGTAGACGCTTCTAATAAAGTGGCCAGTGTGTAGAACAAGAAGGTAGTGTTTTTAATAAAGTGAACAATGTACAAATATTTTCTTATTTATTCATTTATTTATATTTATTTCCTCTCTGTTTGCACCATTTTTACTTTGTGTGTCTTATCAAACAACAAAAAACATTCATCTGAAACCGGTCAGGTTCTGGACTGAAAATGAGAGTCTTTGAAAGTCCTTCAAGAAGCTTGGAGAAGTGTTCCTCAAGACCACAATAAAATACAAGAAAGTCTGGATCTTTGGAAGCAAAATACAAAGAAATGAGTGAAGTGCTTTCTTAACAGGGGCTCCTTCCTTTCTCCTTTCACCCCGCATTGCTCGCTAGCAGCCCAACCTGGAGTCACATTTAGAATTGGAAGCCATCAGTGTCCTACTTAGTTATTTGAAAAAATATCTTGGTCACTTTCCATTTTAGCAGAATGACCACAAGTGCTCACAATGAGGCCAGCCCTAATCTCAGATGCTAAAAGCTAATCACATTTTGCAAGATGCATGAAAAAAAAAAAACAAGCTTTTTTCCCTTGTGATGTTCCCACAGAGGCGAGATGCTTATGTTTTTCATCCTGGTCACATTTTGGTCTGCCTAACAGCTACATAATAGATACACAGACCCAGAAACACTCTCTCTGCCACCAGTGGTGTCATCAAAACACTGTTGTGATGACATCCAGAACAGTCAGACATAACGTGGGCTTTCTATTTTTGCCTCAGTGTCAAAAAAACAAAAATAGCGCCCACTGTACTCCATTTCTGCCGGTTCTGCTCTGAAACCTCCAGCGCGCAGCGTATCGTTTCAATGCGAGCGTGGATGAATGATGCAATGGGAAGATTGCATCCGCCAATAACAAACAGTGTGGAAATACAGGGGAGCTGGATGACAGGTGCTTGCTTATATGTGTCCAGGCACAGTTCGTGTCCTATAGCTGCTCTGTCCATCTGTTCTCATGTGTCCAGATCTCACACATGTCTAGATTCATTTCCACACATTAAGCACACAATTACATTCCGGTGTTCTGTTTGCTTTCTACTTGACTTGTTGATGCAACATTTGCACAAGTTTTGGATGTTAAAAATGCCTAGTTTGGTGTTTATATTTTATTTATAAATGTATATTCTGTGTGTCTTTTCGCAGTCTGGAGGCACACCGTCTCGTCCCACTGTGTCCAAGAAAACAACTGAGAAGATAAAGTTTACTTCAATTATAACTTTCACTCGTTCCTGTTCGCATGTAAGGACCATTAGCAGAGGAAAGGAGTCACATGTCAATACGTTACAGTTTTTCACTGTGTCAGAGTGAGTGTCCAGTCAGGTGATTTGTTGGTTTGTACACTTTGACTGCTACCCTCTTTGGTGAACTGTGCTGAGATCAGTCCATCACCCAAATAATATCTGGCCAAGCATCTAATCTTTGATTGTATAGATTACATTTATGGCATTTGGCAGACATTTTTATCCAAAGCGACTTCCATTCCCAATCCCTAACTGCAGGGGGCAGTCTCCCTGGAGCAACTTGGGAACCTAGTGGTAGTTTGCTGAAGGTAGGATTCGAACCCATGACCTCTTGGTCCAGAGGCCACTACCCCTATCCCTTTTATCATGTCCTAGAGATTATCTATGGATGTTTAAATTGGTAACAAACTATCTGACTGATTATTAAGAGTGCTGGTGAGGGCTTGAGGTTGAAGCTAAGGTTAGGTTTAAGGGTTGATCTATTGCATTCAACTTTAGTTGTGCAGTATGTCTTTGATAAATGAACTGGGTTTACATTATCTGGTTGAAATGGTAATCTGATCTTTTCAGAGCTATGTTGGAGCAAAAATCAGTTTTTAATGGCTTGTGTGGACACACAAGTCTGATCTTTTCATGTCCGTGAGGGTGCGAAATGTAGTTTATTTTTGTGGCTGTGTGGATGCTGTAACTAGTCTCAAACTTACTATTATAGCATGGAGCCATTAACAGAATGTAAGAGGGAAAGAACAAACCACCTGAGACGCCAGCATCGCTTTTTACCTTCGAATGTGCTGTGTACCTTACAATCCTTCACACACAGACACACTGCAGTTCAGTCTTTGTGTGTCCGGCTTTCCTCTTCATTACCTGTAGATAAGTGAGTCCAAATCTGTCTGTAATCCAATGTGGATAGTGCAAAAATATAATCAGAGCCCATCCTTATAATGTGTGCAAAGACAAAAACAACTTACTTGCAAAAAACAACTCCAAGCCTAGCCTTATCTTTGACTTCCTTTTTTATTAGAAGTGGCCAATAACCCCCCCGGTGCCCCCTTTAGGCCCGGAGGACAAGAAAACAAGTCAATAAAAACTCAAGGCCGTCATTACAATGCACAAATCTGATCTTTTCACAATGGAAGCTCGGAGCTGATCGTTTTGTGGCTGTGTGAATGCTCAAGTCTGATCATTCCACTGATGTATGAACGCACAAATCTGATCTTTTCATGCTTATGTGGATGCATGAATCTGATCTTTTCTGAGTCACTGTCATATGCTGTCCTTGATCACTTACATATACAATTTGTAGCCGTGAGGCAGATATGATTTAACAGAAAATGGAATTATACCTCATGTGTTAATGGTGAACCTGGTCTTTTTTCACCTCCTTCTCTAAGCTTATGTTTACACACTTCTTGTTGTCATTCATGATACACATGGATCACTCCATTGCACATTTGTTTCATTGCTCTGATTCGTTCACACTAGTGACACAAACGAAGGTCAATCTTCAAGGTCAAGGATCGAAGTGAATGAACAGAAGTGAGCAATAAGACTTGCGGTATGACTGCAGTCTTAGTTGAGTAGGTGATGGTGGGCATCTATAAAGCATCTAAAGTGGACAGTTTCCATTTAAATTTGATTTCAAAGTCAAATCCAGCTTTGTTATCGTTCCCTCTTACCATATGCAAGTTATGAGCCAGGCACCAAGCGTTTGACAAAGCAGAAATTAGAACAAATAGACAAACATACACTTTATTAATAACTATAATATCTGCTGCACTGCCATCCACATGGTGGAAAGGCATTGTAAATATCCAATGACCCAACAATCAGTTTTAGTTCTATAGTTATAATCTGTGGAATAACCACCAAAGTGCAGTTTCTTACTGGGTTTAAATCTTTATCATTAGGTGCAATATCTTTATTATTATGTGCAGTAGTCTTACAATATGAAACATCACTACTTATGTCAATATTACTGATCTACTACAGATCTCCATTACATATAAAAGCAGTCTTGGTATCAAGAATGACTCCAAACCACTATTTGTGTTACTAATAAATTACTTGTAAGTTATTTATTAATATTATTTATATTATTTTGTCTATATAGCATAGTGTATTTAGTACAGAGCATTTTCATTATACATTTTATATTGTTCTTGTCACAGTGTCTGTGTGTATCTGTGCAGTTATAACATAAGTAGTTTCCTCCAGGTGTCACGGTTCCCCCTGTTTCCCCACTGAGGGCTGGCGCGAAGGCAGACATTCATGCTGATATTCTTTTATTTAAACACCCAAAACAAAGCTGGTATGAGGACCAGATACAGAACTGTAGTTTGTCCAAGAGCACAAAGGAGACAGAAGAGAAACAAAGCCAGCACGACGGTTAACCCACAACCTAAACTAAAAACACAACCCCTTATGTATCCTGAACTCACAACCAATAAACAGACACTAACACTCATTAAATAACAAACTCCCAGCCATGGTGATAAACAAGAAAAGCCATACCTTGACAAAATAAAAGTTGTAAGCACAAAATCTAAATACAGAACTTAAACAAGGGTGGCCACTACCGTCACTGTCCCCAGACCTGACACCGGGATCAATCAAGTATTCTTATTCTGATTCTTATTTACTAATTCTGATTATTTTCTTAGTCACTTAATGGTTTATTAATCCACAACCCCACAAAGACCTTTGATTATTTATACGGATGTATTTTTATATCAATGTCAGCACACAAAATAATTATAATAGTAATAATGGAGCAGTTTATGCTGAAAAAGGGTCATGGGCATGTTAAAATGAACTGTAATGTAAGGTCTTGTTCTCATTGTCATGAAAAGGGACCAGGTGTAGTAGAGATAAAAGTGAAAGAGTTCAACTGATGTAGTTCCTTATTGTGTACAAGTCACTCAATGGTTTGTGCCCTAAATCCATCTCTGATATGTGTGATGTTTATGATCCTGCTGGGTCTCTCAAATCTGCCCATGAGAATCAGATCTGCACCGACTACAGCTTTAAAAAGGATTCTCCTCCACCTTATTTTAAATTTTGCACTTTTAGTCTTTAATTGATTTTCTGTGTATTCTTTTATTTCGTTTATTTTTTTACTTCCTAATATTTTCATATGTAATATATATATATTTTTTTTCTATTCTTGTTAAACACATTGGATTATCTTTGTGTATGAAAATGTGCCACGTAAATAAACTTGACTCGACTAGTAATCTCAGTGCCCACGGGAAACATTTTTGAAGGATTTTACGAGGGGATTATCTTTCTTCACACATGTTTCAGATGTTTTAAATGGATTTTGCATTTTTGGAGCGTTTTTGTTACCCATTTTTGGCCACAAGCCCTTGTTAATTTCTGACCCAGATCTGGACAGTGCAAATCCCGTGCACAGTGTCTACTGACAGACTGGTTACCCCACAAAAAGGTCACAAAATGCCCCGGCAGTCCCCCGCGGCGGTCAGCATATGGCCTCTTTGACCCCTGCTGGCCTTTCCAGTCCATTGCGCCATGACAGCGGTGTAAGCCAGGATTTCACTCTTGTGTATCCGGCAGTAGGGCGCGGTCTCTGGGTCAGTAGCCCACAAAATCTCCCTTATCTCTAATCCATCTGTGTCTGTTTAACACAGCACGGTCAACAGTGGAGACAGGGGTGTTTGGCATGTTTAAGAGATTTAGAGCAGTCAGTGTGCACTAAATGCCATCAAATACAAGGAGGCGATCTGCGTTGTATGTTAAATATAATTTTTTTTTCAATGTGTTTATTGTTCGCCTGATATTCTTTACACTGTTTGGACATTTTGCCAATTTTTTTTCATATTTAAAGTAAAGATTTAGTATTTCTGGAGCAAAAAAATTATGTTTGGAAGCCCCAGTCAAAATCTGGGGACCTTGCTTAGTCCACCTCAGGAGATGGTCTGGGATACTTTTGAGCCAAATGCTTCAAGCAGTATTAAATGCATCTGTCTCTTCAGGAGTTGACAACCATATCCACTATCAAAACTGTAACAGTACCCCCCCCCCCCCCCCCTTAAGATTTGCAAAGTATTTTCTGGAGGCCCCAGTCAACATCTGGAGGTATTGCTAAATCCACTTTAGGAGATGATCTGAGATGCTTAAGGAGTGTAAACCAATGTGTTTCTTTTAGAGTCGGCAACCAAAATCTTTATCAAAACTGTAACAGAGGTTTTGGTTGTTGAACTTTGAAGACACAGATGCATTTATACAGCTCAAAAGCATCTCAGACCATCTCCTGAAGCGGGCTGAAAAAGATTTTGAGCACGGTCGTTAGACAAAGTTCTGCTCCATAAATACTAAATCTGATTGTAAACAAATAGTGTAAACAAATAGTGTAAACAATACCAGGTAAACAATACCAGGCAAGAAACTGACAATTCGACGACCAACACCTCTATCTAAACTGTAACAGTACTTATGGGGAAGAACTTCTGGACTGATGCCACTTGATGAAGGCATCGCTGCTTCTTCAACTTATCTCTTGGCATTTGTTTCCGAGTTTAAGTTGGTATCATACTTTAATCAAGCTTTAATCAAGGAGTAGTTTTTTAACAGTCTAAGAGTTACTGTGGCTTATTGGCCAACGTTTCACACTAAAATTATAGAATGTGTTACTTTGTGTTATATTTTATACTTGCATTCACTCCAGTTGCTTGATTTTAAAGACATGGGACACATCTGTGTGACCGCAGAGCCTCAGAGCAGCAGTTTCAGGCCAGAAACTTATTTCCGATGTTATAAGTTTTATCCTCTTTTGATCTAATGATCTGAACATCTCCTTGTTTGTAAGAAGATGTTAGCCTCCATGCTACAGTTGCTCATTTTACTCTGACTTTGACTTTGATTTGTGGCTTGTTTGTTGTACGACGGCAGGAACTATGGTTGCTATGGTTACAGGGCTCAGTTACAGTACAAGACTCGATAAGGATGGTTTAGATCAGGATGGGCTGATCAGGAAGGGAGCTCATTGGGACGCAGCCCAAGTTTAGTGTGGTTTAGGTGTTAATTGTAAAAGTCCAGAGGAAAATTTTGCTTTCTCTGCCTGATCAGAAATAAATCATCTTCTATTATTGAGTCTGACTTGTTTCTCCCAAACCCCCCCCTTGAGGAGAAATAAGGAGCAAAAGAAAAAATCGACTTAAGACAGAAGTTCTTCTGCTGTTCTCATCAGTTCTCAGTTTCTTCTCTTTAACAACATTATAGATCAGAACTGTCTGACTTTGGTAGTTTTGAGACTTGGATGTGATCACTAAGAAAAATTTCAGACTCGTTTATAAGAAACCAGGTTTTCTTTTGGAACTTCTGGTTTATCTGACGACCTGATGGTTTGAGACGAATAAATACTGTAAATACTGGAGCAGTGAGAGAAAAGAAATTTCATTTGAAGATCGTAGAACTGCGATCGGGCTGAGACTAAAGGAAGCTCTTTCTCAGGAGCTGAGTTTAAGAAGTGTGGGGAAATGATTAAAATCTCATGCTGATGTTAAACTGAGCTCAGTTGCAGTATTGAGAAAAGTCTCAGGCACCTATTTTGTTTAAAACCGTTTTCCTGCTTTCGACGTTAATGTTAGAATTAATGCAAATGCATAAGAAAGCCGTAAGAAGTAAAACAGTTTTTATTTATTTTATTTTTTTCCAGGTTACTTTTGTGCAGTACTGTATGTCTTGGAGAATTAGGCTGAATCATGAATAATACACTTGAATCGTGCTGAGTTTATGTTACATTAATGTGTTTCCTGAATCTCTGTTAACTTTTGCCACTTGTTGCATCGTGAATTTCATTATGTTGCAGGATTCATGGTTTAATGTTGCAGATCCCACAGGTGGGACAGTAAACACTGAAGTTGTAAATAAGGCACCAGTTTGGATAAACTTCACCTCTCCTTATAAGCCTTCTTGAAACAGTACATTTGCATAATACTCAAACCCTTTGGAGGTGTTCAGTAATAGACTTGCTTATGTGGTTTCTGATGCTGTCACTGTGACTTTCAGATTTTGTGCATCACAGATGTAGGCAAATGTAGTGTTGGGAGTCTTGTCTAATGACTCTTATTGGTGCAGTGGGGTGAGTTGCCCAGGGTAGGAACTGAACTCCACTCTCCTGCTTGGAAGGCAGCGAAGGTATCTTTGTCTATTGGTGGGATTTGTACCACCATCTCTCCACATGGACTGAACTCAGGCTTCAGGGTGGCTGTTTTTAGCCTGGCGGTGTTCTTTGTCCATTTTGAAAGAAAGTTCAGACACCAAACATGCCTTGTCTGCTTTTGTTTGTTTGTCTGTTTCTGCTGCAGTATTCCTTTAAAGACTCTGCACTTCTCATTGTGCTCTGATAGACTCTCCATCAGGAGACGGGTACACAGAGAAATGCTATTTTCAAACCAAAAACAGATCATAGAAATGAAAAAAAAAAACAAAAAAAACATGGAAATAAACAAAAGTTGTGCTTCTATTCTTACTCCACTAATGACTGCCGTGCAGTTTCTGGCTGCTTGTCTGACCTAGCTTGCATGGAGGCACGTGGGGTGAAACACACACACACACACCTTTTTCTCTCACACACTCTGTGAAAGCATGCCAGGAGTGTTTTGTGTCCAAGTGCGGAATGAGGAGAGAGGTGGTACACGAGCTGGCCTGAATCAAAGCTTCCAGAAAATGCACCGGAGGATAGACACACATGTGCACAGACAAACACACACACACACACACACACACACACACACACACACACACACACACACACACACAAACACTGGTTGGACTCCTAGAACGTAGGTATTACTATATTTGTGAGGACATTCTATTGACTTTTGAGGTACCCTGCTCTTACCCTTAGGAACCAAAGGTCTCTTTCCAATATTTTCCTGAAAAATAAACAAATATGTGGTGAAAAATAGCACATTTCCTTTCCTGTCCCTATAGCTTATATCTGTATTTCTATCAGTATGAGGACATTTGGTCCACGCACACACACACACACATAAACCAACACACACACACACACACACACACTCACTGAATATGTTCTATCATATAACCCATATAGTGTAAGTGACTGGAGCCCATCTGCTGTTTCACAGTTTATCTGCCCCTCTACCCCATTCATCACTGGTCAATTTCTGGCCACTGTTGTCCAGATATTATTTTGGTGGTGGACCATTCTCAGTGGTGACCCTGACATTAGTGCTCATGGAAATGTGTGCTGCACTGATAGAAGTGTATGAGGCACAGTGGTGTTGTTGGGGCACACTGTGTACTTTCTCTGGCAACTTTTGTCAAGTCAAGTTTATTTATATCTCCCATTATCATACACAAACGTCTTTCAATGTTCATTTCAGGAATAGAATACAACAATTCAGAAATCAGGAGCGTAAAAATAGCGAACTAAAGAAATAAAATAGATAAAGGAATGTATAGAATATCAATAAAGAGATTAAAAGTGTGATGGAAATGCAGATATTGAAAAGAAGGTGAAGGAGAATAATGCAGTTCTTAGCAGCTTTTTAAAGCTACAGTCGGTGCATATCTGATACTGATAGGCAGTTGGTTGCACAGCATAGTGGATAAACACCACTTGACCAGGTTAAAACCATCGAATGACTTGTACACGATGAGTAATGACTTGAAATCAATTCTGTACTGAACTGGGAGCCATTGCATGGACCTCAGAACCTGCATGGACCACTGCTGGAGCTCTAATGGACATTTTGGGAATACCAGTCAGGAGAGTATTGGAATAAGTCAACGCTGCATGAGATGGAGGTCTGGATAAGTTTCTCTACATCTTGTTTGGACACAAAGTCTCTAACTTTAACTGTTTTTAAGGTGCCAAAATGCTGATTTGGTTACAGCTTTAATGTGGTCACTAAAACTAAGGATCTCCATTCAATATTTTTGACATGGATAGATGTTTTAAGAGCTCTAGATTCCATGTGGGCACTGGGAATTGATCTGCTCCCATGTAGCTCCACCTTCTTGGTCCATCTGTTGATGCACAGTTTGTGTTGGCACCTTTAGACCTTCGTCAGTGGTCACTTTCTGACCACAGAGATATTTTTAGATGGAGGTCCTAGCAGTGACACTGAAATGTGTAAAAACCCCAGCTGGGCACAATGCACTCGTAACAGAACCACACAAACTAGTGTTAGTGTCACTACTGTGCTGAAAATGGTCCACCATCCAAATAATACCTGGAGAACAGTGGTCCTATGGTGGTCGACTTCCTTTAATGAATAGGGGTAAAGGGG
Organism: Bryconaethiops microstoma; assembly: GCA_037577275.1. Classification (NCBI taxonomy): domain Eukaryota; kingdom Metazoa; phylum Chordata; class Actinopteri; order Characiformes; family Alestidae; genus Bryconaethiops; species Bryconaethiops microstoma. Next base: position 11,233 of record JBBJLS010012609.1, read on the forward strand.
GCCTGATTAATTGTGCAGAAACAGATGGACCACAGTCTGTAACTGTACACCTTTATATAGATGGGTGGAGCTCATTAAGCGGCTGGTTCACAGTGAGTTCACTTCTGTTATCTGATTTACCTACATTGCCGTGCACTCATACTACACTCAATTAGCACCTGCGCTCTACTGTTACTCTGTTTACTGCCAGTACAGGCACCCTAATGACCCATCACTTTTAAAATTCTACTGTAACTCTGTTTACTGTCAGTACAGGCACCCTAATGATCCGTCACTGTTATAATTCTACTGTAACTCTGTTTACTGTCAGTACAGGCTCACTAATGACCCGTCACTGTTATAATTCTACTGTAACTCCGTTTACTGTCAGTACAGGCTCACTAATGACCCGTCACTGTTATAATTCTACTGTAACTCTGTTTACTGCCAGTACAGGCTCCCAAATGATCCGTCACTCTTATAATTCTACTGTAACTCTGTTTACTGTCAGTACAGGCTCACTAATGACCCGTCACTGTTATAAAACTGCTCTAACTCTGTTTACTGCAAGTACAGGCACCCTAATGACCCGTCACTGTTATAATTCTACTCTAACTCTCTTTACTGCCAGTACAGGCTCACTAATGACCCGTCACTGTTATAATTCTATTGTAACTCTGTTTACTGTCAGTACAGGCTCCCTAATGACCCGTCACTGTTATAATTCTACTGTAACTCTGGTTACTGCCAGTACAGGCTCACTAATGACCCGTATTTGTTATAATTCTACTGTAACTCTGTTTAACTGCCAGTACAGGCTCTCTAATGATCCGTCACTGTTATAATTCTACTGTAACTCTGTTTTGCTGTCAGTACAGGCTCCCTAATGACCCGTCACTGTTATAATTCTACTGTAACTCTCTTTACTGCCAGTACAGGCTCACTAATGACCCGTCACTGTTATAATTCTATTGTAACTCTGTTTACTGTC
>JBBJLS010012629.1:0-15744 GCA_037577275.1 Bryconaethiops microstoma
GAGAGAGAGAGAGAGAGAGAGAGAGAGAGAGAGAGAGAAAGAGAGAGAGAGACAGAGAGAGAGAGAGAAGAAAAAGAAAAAGAAATAAGATATTGGGAGAGAGTGAGAAAAATACAAATATGTAGAGAGAGAAAGAGAAAGCAAAAAAGAAACAGAGAGAAAGAGAGAGAGAGAGAGGCAGCTCGTGGCCTAGTGGCCCTGCGATCAGAAAGTTGTGAATTTGAGCCTCAGGACTGCTAGTGGCACCACTGAGGAGCAACAATGCTCCCCGAGCATTCCTGGCTGTTCCTGGCTGCCTGCTGCTTCACTTGGTGAACGGGTTAAATACAGAGGAAGAATTTCACACTGTTCAAGACTGTGTGCTGTGGTACGTTAGAAAAAGTTAGAAACAGTGAGAGGTAGAAAGAAAGAAAGAGAAAAATGAGAAAAAAAGAGAAACTAGATGAGATGCAAGAAACAGAGATAGGGAGAGAGACAGAGTGAGAATCGAGAGAGCAAGAGAGAGATAGAAAAAGCAAAAGGGTGGAAATACTGAGAAAGAAGGAAAGAAAGAAAGAAAGAAAGAAAGAAAGAGAAAAACAGAGAGAAATGGAAATAGACATTGACAGAGAGCAAGCAATAGAGGAATAGGGAGAGAGACAGAGCAAAATAGAGTGAGCGAGACAGAGAGAGAAATAGAGAGAGAAGGAGAAATCAGCAGAGAGCTAGAAACAGAGAGGGAGAGAGAAAAAGAGAGCAAGAGAGAGAAGGCAAAAGAAAAAAAATAATATAAGAAAGAAAGAAAAATAGAGAGAGAAAGAAAGCGACATTGCCAGAAAGCAAGAAATAGAGGAATAATGAGAGATACAGAGAGAGAAATTAAGAGGGCAAAAGAGTAAGCGAGACAGAGAGAGAGAAACAGAAATGGGCAGAGAGATAGGGAGAGAGAGAGCGAGAGAGAGACGAAGAAAGCAAAAGGGATAGGAACACTGAGAAAAAAGAAAGAAAGAGAGAAAAATAGAGAGAGAGAGAAAGACATTTAGAGAGAAAGAAATAGAAAAATAGGGAGAGAGACAGAGAGAGAAAAAAAGAGAGCACAATAGAGTGAGCGAGACAGAGATAGAGACAGAAAAAGAAAGAGAGAAAGAAAGAAGAGAATGAGAAATGCTTTAGTATCACAGGGAAAGAGAGAGTGCCAAACACAGGGCTCTGCTGGCTCCCTGAAGGCTGAAGGCAGAGTAACAAATGCTTTGTGCCACACCGACACCAGAAAACACAGCAGAGGAGCTGTTTGGCGAAAGAGCGCTGAAAATTAGATTTGCTTTCCGAGAAGTCATAAATTCAGCTCCCCCTCGTAGCTACAGTACCACAGAGCACTCATCGAGCAAGCCTCCATTAAGCCTGTATTTGTGTGTGTGTGTGTGTGTGTGTGTGTGTGTGTGTGTGCGTGTGTGTGTGTGTGTGTGTGTGTGTGTGTGTGTGTGTGTGTGTGTGCGCGCTTCAATTAAGTTTACTTTTTGGCAAAATTAATTTAAAAATGGATTCAGTAAATCATAAAATGTAACCATAACTTTTGCTTCAATTGGGTTTACTTTGATAAATTTCATTAAAAACTGTTTAAGTGAATCATAAAAAAAATCAAGTTTTTTAAAAATATAGTTTAGAATCAATTCATTATTAATTCATTCATTATTCTGTTCGCAATTCACAATTGTTATTGATACTGTGCCAAATCTTATTATAACCGGTGCAGAATCTGTGGTTCAGTCAAGTTTAGAAGGAGAGGAGCTCATTCTGTCTGTTCTGGCTGGTCGGGATGTGTCGTCAGCCTGCTGGTTTGTTCAGCTTTATCACCGTGGCTGCAGATCTAGAGAAGTTTATGAGGGTCTCGATGTTTGGTCCAACAATAACACAGCATATTAATGGTGAGCCCCCTGATGCCGGGGTTTTGTCCACGTTTGGCACTGGGTGGGAAATCCATTAATCTGATCTGCGGAACAAGGAGGTTCTCTCAAAGACACAGTTCCGCCCATTTTATGCTTCATTCTCAGAACCTCCAGTCCCACAAAAGACTGTGAGAAAGAGGGAGGTCCTCCTTAACGTGATCTTCCCAGAGCGTGACCAGAGACCCAGATAGAGAGGTTTGAACCTCAGAGGTAGAAGAAAACACACCATCCTCTCTGGGTGGATGCAGAACATTCCTCATCAGCTGTTAAGGACTGACATTGAGCTGGATTTCGCTGGGAAATTATGGTTTTATAGATTACAGTTTACTCACCCGACCCTCACAAAGACCTTCACAGCCTCCTAAGGCCCTGTTTGATGATTTCAGATTCATGGCTACTTGAAAGAAGTGGAGAAATTGTGAGCAAAGAGCAGAAGAGAACTTCATCCTTTACATTTAACATGCATTTTGTCATTAATTGATGTTATCAATTAATATAACAGTATGTAGAATAATATATGTATACATAACGACATAATGTGACATAACGACATAATGACACATATAGCATATATATATATATATATATATATACATATTCTTAAAAACTCATACAATACCTGTCTGTCATTAATTAATTGATTGTCATTAGTTAACCTTATAACCAGTAATTTAGAGTAATAAAAACAAATGAAATAGTTTTTACTATTTTATATATATATATTTGTCGACGCGTCAATGTCGACGACCCCTGAGAGAAGTTGACAAGTCGTGTGTTTTTTTCCGCTCTCTGTGTGCGCGCTTGTGTACACAATGCAATCTCTGCCTATGACTGGCTTACACTGACATGCATTCCAATTATTATAGTCCCTTCATAAAATGGGTGGTAACGTTGGGGAATCTAAACACAAGACCACAACAAAACGAGAAACGTGTGGAGATACTTCACTCTAGACCACACAAACAGCACAGTGACCTGCACAATCTGCAAGTCAGTGTTAAAAGTACAATAAAAGAACCAGCCTTATGCACAGCCATCTGACACGCATCCGCTAACTAACATGAGTGACGCTAGCACTGCAGGGAGTTGTCCAGTCCAGAGGAGCTGAGTAGCATTACAGAAAAGCCCTGACTTATAAGGAAAAAAACGGCAGATCACAGATCTGCTTGTTAATTTCATATTTAAAGATGTGAGACCTTTGGCTGCAGTATAAGGCGAAGGTTAAGTTGCTCATTGGACACCTGTGTCTCCGCTGCGTCTGTGTGACGTCACCAAACGACTTGTCGACTCAATTTGACTTTATTGCCGGATAAGTCGATCTGAAAACATCTGAAGTCGTTAATGCCCTAATATATTTGTTTATTTGTTTACATATGTATTTATATCTTTCTGCATTCTAAAATTAAATTTTTAGACCATTTTGGACCAACGCTTTAATGCTTTAGTATGAGATAATAATTCCTAAGAGAAATAATAATAAATGTCACTTTTCAGACAGTTTCAGATTTTCTTTGCTCTTTATTGCCTGCTCCTACCTTTTCTTTTCTGAAGACTCTTGTCCTGGAGAGTCGCTGGTTGATCTCTGTGGGAAAACGGCATCCGCTTTCAGACTGCACCGCCTCGCCTTGTCTCACATCGCTCTGCCTGGTGGGCCTGACAGCTTGGGGTCAGAGGTCAGCCACAGGGTCACAGTTTAGGATGTCTGCCCTGTCAGTCAAACATGATTGGACGTCGCGTCTGTCAGTCAGACACAGCTGGAACGAAATGGGTGACGAGTGCTGGCACATTGGAGTTTATCAGGGATGGAGATTATGGCTCAGCTTTGATGGATGTCAAGCTATTGGTGTGTCACTCAGGGCCTCTGTTGTTTATCTTTTACCTGGAGGAGGTCAGAGCTGAGTCTGAAGCTCCAGAGTGAATCATCTCAGCGTTCCGGTGTCTAAAACGAGTGTTTGCTGCTCTTTTGCTTGGCGCACAGCCACTCGGCCACTCGGCCACTCTCTGGACCATTTGTTGCATTTCAGACATGGATCCATGCTGCTCAAGTTCTAAGGGTTAATCACTGTGGGAGATAAATTGAAGATCATTTACCTCCATTCAAATCTGCAGATGTTGCAGGATCTCCTCAGGGGTTTTCGAAGATTGTGGATGTCTCTTATCCTCTACTGCTCAACAGCTTAAAATATTTCTCAGGACTGAACAGATCTAATGTCAGGTTTGGACATCATTTTTCCAAATTTTTTGGGCTCAGGTCAGATTTCATAGTTGGGTTTTGCTCCACCTGCTGTTCTAAATATGAGGGTCGTATGAATGGCAGTGAAAGTCACTGAGGCCCAGCATGAGAACAGTGCAGAACTTTCCTGGTGGTGGTTAAGGCACCGACTGACCATAAATTTAAGTGCAAGTTCAGCTTAATTGTGGAAAGTGGTGAATTAGAGCGCCATCATCAGGATTGTGGTGGTGGTAGTCAGGTTTAGGTCAGGATTTAGTCAAACTGAGCCCAGTTGCCATGTTTGTGCCAGATTACGGCTTTGTAATAAACCTTGTTGTTGTATTTACAATAATAATAATAATAATGATCATAATAATTATAATGACAATAACAAACAATACTACTACTACTACTACTACTACTAATAATAATAATAATGTAATAATTATAATAATTATAATAATTATTATTAATATAATTATTATTATTATCCAAGTCATTCATGATATTGGAAATGAAGTGATTTTCTAAATAAGTGCACACCTTCTGTACCAACTAAATACATAAAATTGGAGACTTAGCTGAAAATTCAAATAAATAAATACATAAATTTGGCATGTACAAAAGTTAGGGCATTTGTTTTTTCCTGTTTTAATGTGTTAAAATGACTCACTTATAAACTGAACAAAATGTGTCCTTAGCGCAGACGCTAAAACTTTTGCACACGGTTGTATATAAACAGTTGAGCTGTTCTCTGTCCTGAATTACTCTTAACTATATTTCCTCTTCAATAAATTGTTGTTTTATTATGTTTGGATTAGCAATTATTTTTATTATTATTATTAATTAATTCACCTGTGCTGCCCCCCAAACCAGTGCAGTACTCACTCCTTCTTGGAGAAGATACAGCATGTCTTTTTTTCCAAAATTTTTATATAGATCTCATAAACAGGAGCTCTGGGAAATTTGATTTGAGTCGTTTGAGAAAAATTTGCACCGGATGCGAATGTGGGTCATGTCAGAACCGAAAGTTTAGCTTTGTTTTTCTTTGGGCTTCAACTTTCATGAAGGTCTGATGTGTGTCAGATGTGGAGAGACACTTGGCCTGGCAGTCTGAAGTGTGTGTGTGTGTGTGTGTGTGTGTGTGTGTGTGTGTGTGTGTGTGTGTGTGTTGTGTGGTATGAGGGATAAGAAGCACTGGTGCCCCAGAGTTCACCCCCCTGGCTCAGTGGATTAATGTCAGCCTCTGGAAAGAGTTTGATTCTATTAGAGCAGCTTTCTTGCTTTCGGGGAACGTGCCAGGGGATTAAGAGTCTAGGCAGAAAGGAAGTGGCCAATCACCCTCGACCTGAACACGGAAGCTAGACTCACGCTGGGTTTCCTCAAATACCGTCAGGCCAGAACGGCCAATGAAGGACAAGCACTGGACTAACATAAATCACAGTGATCACATCTTTAGCATCATGCATTTCAGTCTATGTTTTAAGCCTCAGACGTCTTGCAACCCAAGACCTTATTCCTCACCCACCTTCAAAAAAGGTCTAATGGTGTCTGGCTCTGTAGTTTTTTGCTTATTTTTAACAGAAATTGTTTGTACTGCATGTATTGCAGTAATGCGTATACTCCATTTAGTTTTGGTTGTATACAGAATGGTTAAAATCTTGAAATGCTCTATGAAAAATTATCCAATCAAGATTTCTTTCTCCAGGTAGCTCTAGCTAAGCAAGCTCTGCTATTTGTCAGGCCTTCAGAAGTTGGTCTGAAACCCCTATGTTAACGATTCACTATTACCAGAAATCAACAAATCATTTGAGGACTTCTAGAAACATCAATTACTGTAGAAGCGTAGTGTAAGGAGGTTTTAATCAGTTATAGATAGGTTACTGCTAAATTGTGGTGTAAGCAGGTTTTAATCTGTTTTAGATACGTCACTGACCGTAGAGCTGTAGTGTAAACTGGGTTTTGTCCGTTCTAGATATGTCATTGACTGTAGAAGTGTAGTGTAAGCAGATCTCAGTAAGATCTCTGACCATAAAGCTGTAGTATAACCAGGTTTCTGTAAGTTTTAGATATGTCACTGACTGTAGAGCTGTAGTGTAATCAGGTTGAGCAAAATTGGAAATTGCCAATTTTGTTACATCAGTTAACAAAAATCCATGCTGGCTAGCCTCACTCCTTGCTCTACCCAGTGAGCGCAAGGACAGTGTTGTGGGAACACTGCAGATCTCCTGACGATAGGGCTGATGCTTAGTTGCTATGCTCCCACATAGCTTAGCATTGCCATACTACAAGAAATCCCATAGGGCTGCTAGCAGATATTAACATTTTTGTAAAAGTATTCTCATTATTTGACCAAGTTTTGACATTTGTTACCTAAAAGTCATGGTTCTTGACGGTGAACTTCAATGCAGGGTCTAGGTTTGGGGGTCTTTGGTGAAGTTGCTATGCTAATGCAGTAGTGCAGTGTATGGATTCTGTCGGTCTAACAAGGTCTAAGCTAAGTTTAGAGCTTGTTAAGCCTTAGAAGATGGTTAATATAGAATGCAAATATAACGCAAACTCATTATCTGATGATGTAATTTCATGTATGGTATAGAGGAGAGCAACAGCTATAGCACTAAGGGTTAATTCTGTGCCAGTGTGAGCGTGAGAACTTAAATGCAGGTGTTATCAGCCTTTGCATGAGGTCAAAAGGAGGCTGGGGTATGGACATTCGAGGGGATTTAGATGATGAAGCTGTTGGTGGGGGCTGCAACTGCGTGCCAGCGCTTAAACTGGAGGTGAAAAATGAAAGCCCTGGAGTTATGAGGCCTTTCTAATCTGGGCAGATGTTTAGAAAAATGCATGGAGCTCCAATCGTATCACCTTCGCCCTGTGCCGAGCGAGCCTGGTGAACTCTAAGTGCACTTGGGATTGCACTCACTCAAAAGGGAGGAAGGAGGAGGTAATGACGTTTGGCTTTGTGTCCTAATATTCGCCCCTCAAGGGTCTCTGTAAATTCCCACCATAGCTCAGATAAGCCTAGGGGAGCCAGGAGCTCATATCTGGGCTTTGTTACAAGATCTGTCCTGTAGGGCTGTGTTGAAGGGCTGCTTCAATGAATAGCAACACCAAACTCCACTGGCCTGGATTGCCTTGTGTTAGTGTTGTAAGTCTTGCTGATTTCTAATGGAAATCACGTTACATCCCTTCAGAACTTGGCACTTAACCCTTAGAACCCAAGCAGCAGGGATCTATGCCAAAAATGCAACAAGTGGTAAATTGTCATCGTACGGCCAAATTCCTTACATGGATCCATCTTCTTCCCGACAGCCAGGAGCAGTACAATGTTTAACCGTTTTTCCTCTCCTTTCCTGATCTGATAACTGTGTTAGAAACTGTCTGCAGGAATATTGCTTTTGCAGGAATGGGTGTGGCTAAACTGCTGAAAGTGTTCGTGATTGTGATGTCATAACCAGAATGAAGTTGAAACAATTATTTGGAAGCTCCTTTTCAATGTATGGATTGTTCAGATATGACAAAAAACTTACTTGAAACATACTTTTTTCAATTAAATGGATATTTTAATGCTCATAGTTGGCTCTTCCAGTAAAACTGATTTATCTCAGTCATTTTGCTGGCAAGAGACTATTGAATGTTCAGTGTGGAGAAGATTACACAGCTCTCAGATGATTGCTAAACAGGTCTGGGATTTATGTGTGTGTGTGTGTGTGTGTGTGTGTAATGTATTTATGCCTTTATGAGGACCAAATGTCCTCACAGTGATAGGAATTCTGGAAAATCTGTTTAAGTGGGCATGTTTTGATGGTCCTCACGAGGAAATGTGCTGTTTTTGCCACATATTCTCTATTTTGTAGGAAAAATTAAAACAGCAGAAAAAGCCTTTTGGTTACTGAAGTTAAGATCAGGGTCAGTTTTAGGTTTCACTGACATTACTGACATTCAGTATAATAAGTCAATGGAATGTACTCACAAATATAGTAATACCAACATGTGCGTGTCTTTGTGTGTGTGTTTCTGCTCAACTCTTTCATGAACTTACTCACATTAGTTGATCAACAGTGTGTGGTTTTGATTAATCAGTATTAAAAGGCCGCGGGGCTTTTCTGTGTTTGACTTTGTGAAATAAAGGACATTGGTGTTGTTTTCCTCATAGAAAATCAATATAACATAAAGCCAAAAGCCTCTTTTGTCTCTAAACATGCCCTCAGAAACAGTCCCGGGTGTATTACAACATCAAAAATGTGTCAGAGATTGATTTCGCCAAGTGTTGACCCAAAGACGTACCAATCCTGGAGCGTCTGTTTGTCTCCAGCTTTGTTTGGCGTTTGCAGCGAGTGTCCAATGATGGCTGTGGGTAATATCCTGTTTTCTGGAACCATGGTTCACTGTGGAGCCTCATTATCTAAAGCAGACAGTCTGTATTAATGAGTGTGTGTGTGGTTTGATCGGTCCCGGACCCCCACTGGCTCCTGAAAGCTGCAGTGATAGCCCCTGACCCAGCTAACAATGTGATCAGAGCTGGAAAGGACACCATCAGGAGAGTAAAGGGCAGTGAATGCATTGGAGCCAGAGACTATTAGAGCAGTGGCCAGTCTACACAACCCCCCAGGCCTCAGTTTCACAATATAATTGTGAGCTTTACTCTATAGTGGAGACGAGTCAGTTTGAGTGGGTTAGTAGAAGCTGTGAATTAGAGGGAGGCACCGAAATACAGTAAAGTCCTGATCCACTCCTTATTTCTTCACATTTTGCTTCTGAAGAGACAGTTGGTCTAGTTTTGGACAACAGTTCTTTCAAAGACTCTCATCCAGTCCCTGTATCTGACCAGATTCAGATGTTTTTTGTTTGTTAAGCCACACAGTGACCTACGCATGATAGTATACCAATTAAAGAGAGTTTGACAGGCAGAAAATGTTATTTTTGCAGGAACAAGGTGATTCATATCAAAACAGAGAAATGAGAGGTGGCTCAAACTTTTGCAAGTACTGTACGTTTTTTTTAAGCTGCAGGTTGCGACGGACTGGGAATGCCTGTTATAGGTATCAATGTACCAGAAACCACATAAGCAATTTAATGTTCTTTACTGTGCATATCTCAAAGTCTGATTGGCTGAGAGACAATCTGCCTCCTCATAATGACAGACTTTAGTTTCCGGCTTTGACCAATTTTCGTTTTGCTGTATCAGTCTTAATTCTGCCCATAATCTTTCAGTGCTTATTACACCAGCAGAAACACAATCCTGTTTTTGTGTTTAACATATATTTGAAATCCGTTTCAAACATATTCTTTGTCCAGTACGCCTGCAAGCCTCCATTTTCTTGTGGTGTGAATAATAACTGTGTGCATTTGAGCCGCAGCCCGAGTGTTAAAGCATTTCTCAATCTCTCATCACCTCAGACCGGACCTTCCTGTCTGGCTAAGCTAAGCTAAATCTGACTAGCTATCGATCATTATTACTAATGGCCCACTTAAGTGAATCACTCAGCAGGGCTGAATCAATGGCCAATCAATCGCCACACTGTGTTTATGGGGTGAATGGTGCCCCTTTGGGCTTCAGGGCAGTTGTAATGTTGACCGAGAGCTTTATTGCAATGGACCAATCGACATTTCGCTTCACAAAGACTAACAGGACCAAAACACAGTCAAAAAAGGCTGAAAAACTGGCCCTAATCCTTCCTGATGGGAAACAGGAATGAAAAACTAGAATTTTTCACTGTACCTTGCATGCCGAGCGCTGACAAATCCCCCACATTCAAAGGCCCATTTAGAGTTTAAACATGTGCCAAGGAATTTTAACCATTCTGCTGTCCATTTCTGCAGATAATATGAGAGATACTGTAGATTGTATCATAAATGATCAGGTGTAAGTCGTGTATCAGGAAAAAATAATGTGTCCTTTCTTTCATTTAAGTCTTTCTTCTGTTCTAGTTTTGAGTCTGGGGCAAGTTCAGTCTGGGGCAAGTTCTGTCTGTGGCGTGACATCTCATTCACACACACACACACACACACACACACACACACACACACACATATAATGGTGAAGTAAATTATTTATTTATTTTCAGGATTTCAGTTGATTTATTTGTATAAAGTTGATTGAGTTGATAAAGTTGTGTACAGGCAAATCAGTACAGTACTGATTTAGTAAAAGAAGGTTAAGTCAGTTGTATTAAGGCAATTCAGTTGTATAAACTAATTCAAATATGTTTGAGTCAGTTGCATAAAGTTGATTTGTTTGTATTCAGGCCATTCAGCTGCATACATGTGATTCAGTTGAAGAAAGTTAATTCTGTTGTAAGAACCTGACTTGTATGAACCTAATTCAGTTTCATAAAGTTCATTCATTTATATTAATCTGATTTATTTGAATACAGATTAATCTTTCATAGAAAACTGATTCAGTTTCATAATGTTAAGTCATTTATATTAATCTGAGTAATTTGTGTAAAGATTCCTGGATCAGATTCTTCTGTCTTGTCCTCACTGTCAGCTGGCCGCTCGTCTTTGTCGTGGTCTTGTTGGCTTCATGAGATTACAGACCACAAACAGGGAGAGGCTAAATCGGCTCAATGAAACTCCCTGACCTTCTTATCCCGTCTGTCTTATCATCGCTCTCTATAGAGTCCCGCCATTCATTTCAGTTCATTTCAATTAACTTCAGTTCAGTTCAGTTCCATTCTGCCTTTACTGGCACCAGTAAAGATGAGTAAGCATCATATACGGGAGAGTTCATATACGGGAGCAAGAATAAACAGAAAACAGAATAAACAGTTTTGGTGTGCATGTGGATCTTCTTTCCTCTTTTTGTCCTCCCAGTCTTTTCTCTTTCTGTCGTCTTCAAAGTTCCCTTTAGTTTAATTTATTTATAACTATATATGTGACAAATAAATAATATTGAATCTTGAATCTCCGGTCCTCTGTTCCTGAGGCCTTTCCACGGGAAACAAGGATCACAAGTTTGGAATATTCATTCTAAACAAATACATAGTACTGTGCAAAAGTCTTAGGAATCTATGCAAATTGTTTAAAGCTATTTTTCTCAGTGTGTGATAAGATAGTCTTTCTGCTTGAAAATTTAATGTGAATAAATGCAAATAATCAAGAAAGCAGTAAAATGTATCAAGATTTGTTTTGTTTATAAAAAAGTATTTGATATTTTGTGAGCTGGTGGGAGGAACAGGTTCAGTTCCAGATTCCTCCTCGGTTCCTCCAGTCGTTTGGATACATGAAATTCCATCAGCAGCTCCTGATTTAATTTAATGCAGGACTGATTGAGTCAAACCAGGTTTCTAATTGAAACTACAAGCAATACTGGACTTCCATAAGTAACACACTGATATACTGAACATAAAATCACAATTTAATGTGCATTTTATGTGCATTTAAATTTGTTTAGTATATTTAGTAATATTAATGTGAGAAATGAGCAGGGGTTGACATAAGTGGTACGCCAGCACGCATAAGTGGTACGCAAAATGCTCACCAGTTTTCAGTTTTCACCCCATCATTTGGGTACTACAGCAAAAATAATTATGTCAACCCCTGGAAATGAGCATTTTCATCCAGAAGAGCAATGGTGTGTCTTGTGTGAGGGACGGTATAAGCAGGATTTGTGAGGAGCCCAGATCCTGGTGTGTAATCTGTCCCTGCACTTTTCCCTCTGTCTGCTCCAGGGTGGAGTCGCGGAGTTCATTTTCCCTCATTTCCTTGTTAAGGCGTCTCATATGGAGGATAACGAGAGGCTCCTTACAGCTCATACACCTTCATTGAGATTATGAATGAAACTCCTGATCTTTGACCTTTGCTCCTGGGACACAGCAGGGTCTGTAGGGGTTATAGCTTACAGCATTACTGCATTAATGATGTGGTGTCACTGGCTTTAGTGCTGGGACTCTACTCGTTCTGTAACCATTAACCCTGGACTGAACGAAGAATGACCTTTGGGCAAAAATTAACCACCCAAGTTCATGACACTGCCAAGTGTGGGAAAAAGACAAAAATAGTATGATACAATTTTATAATTTTCAAAAAACTTCCCTCTGGTTTAGGGTCATAAATATAATGACACCTGTAGGAGTGTGAGAACCACTGATAGGTCACATGACATGGAGGAGGGTAACATATTTTCCACCAGAACTTTGATATTTCCCACACAGAGAGAGCATTATTTTATTTAAAGCACTATTTAGGTCAGAACCAATGAAAAATAAAGTACCTGCACCATAAACTTAGCAATTTAAATTTCAACCATTTTCTGGAGGTTTAAATTGCCTGGATCAATTTGATCCTGAGCATAAAGGATGTTAGTACAGATGAGGGCTAAAACAGAGGAGAAACTCTGGTTTTGGACAGCCAAAGTCCAGCACAGTTGAAAGGCTGGGTTGGTTTGGGTCAAATAAAACACCAATGTTCCCTGGACCAGAGGGTTCGAATCAGGGTTCGATCTTCTGAGTCGTCCCATATCGATGAAACCTGGAAATCCAGGACCTCAGTTCTGCATTGGCTGGGGACAGCACTGTTTCTGTAAGGGTTTTGTTTGGAGTCAGATTCCTCCTGACTAGTTCTTTAGGGTTTAACTGTGGCTACAGTTTTTTAGCTGTAGGGCAGTAGTGTTTTAGCAGGTTGAACATGACAGTACACTTTTTATCTTAAGTGACAAGAGTCAAATAAAAACAGCTCGTTTTGAAGATCTTGCAAAAGCAAAAGAAGTGTTGTGCTGTCTCTTTGGTTCACCCTCTAGAACAGGGGCATAATTCTGATCCTGGTAGGTCAAGGTCCAGCCCAGTTAAAAGTCTTGATTGTGTTTTATCAGGGGAAACACCAAATTTCCCAAAACACCTAGCCTTTCAACTGTGCTGGACCCCAGCCATCCAGGACCAAAGATTACCCCAAATTTCTTGGACCATCAGTACACCCCTGTTCTAGAGGGTGTATTTCTGGTCCGGGATGGCTCAAGTCCTGCACAATTGAAAGGCTTTGTTGTTTTGGGTCAGGGAAAACGTCGAAGTTCCCTGGACCAGAGCTTGATGCTCCTTGGTTCTGCAGGGATCGACCTTCTGAGTGATCCTGAATCTATGAAATCTGGAAATCCGGGACCTTAGCTCTGCACTGGCCTGGATAACTCAGAAAGTTCAGTAGGGTTCTGTTGGTGTCAGATCCCTCCAGACCGGTTCTTTAAGGGTTAACCATGTGAGTCTTCTTTCCCATGGGAGTGTATAGTGTTGACGAGAGGGCTGTTGACAAGGGAGTCTGATGGGCTCCTGTTCGACAATGCTGTGGCTCTGTTTGTTAGCGGCTAATCGCCTTTCTCACAGACGGGCGCCTCCTGAAAGAGACTCGGAAAACGATGAGGCTCGGATGGATGACCCCGTTGACATAAGCGTGGGAAAAAAAAACGCGCCCTCAAACTGCAATCTGACTTCCTTCCTGGCCTGACCTGGGAAATGGGGCAGCGAAACGTACCCCCCTACTGCTAGCATAGTGCTAATCTGTCAGTGATCACTGGTCACACCTGGCTCTGAAAGGGTAAAGGTGGGCTCTACTGTATCCAATTGGTGGAAATTTTACAAAAAGCCCCCAAATTGAGAAGGCCATGCTCACAAAGGGCCTCAAAGCCTACCTCCCACGGTGGCCGCCTACAGGGCAGGGAGGGAAATGCTGATGCTGTGCTTTTGAAGCTGCCCTTTAGTGGATGGAAAGATTTGGTGCACAATCGCTGCTGTCACTGGCCATGTCCTGCTGAAGGAACAGCAGGAAGTGGCAGAACAATCTCTCGCCAACTTTGGCTGGGTCATGACCCCGCGAGCCGCTGCAAAGATAACGCAGCATTCTGCAGTCCTTACTGGAAAGGACACTGGAGGATACCCCACCTCCAAGGCCACTTCGGGTCACCGTCCAAGTAAATTCACTCTCAGAGTAAGTCACACTGGACAAGAGAAGCAACAAAAGATGAATAATCTGCTGCCCTCAACTATGCTTCCACCTTCATCTATTTTTATACAGAACATTGTTATATAGTCACATGTCTATTGTCACAAAAACCACATATCAACATGGTCAAATACTTCAAAAAAGCTGTTTTTAGGTTTCTCTGATTCCTCATTTTATTGTGGCGATTTTAATCACAGCAGTGACTCCACACATGCTGACGTATCATATTTATGTAAAAAAAACCAACACATTGTGTAATAAATAACATTAGATTTCTAAATTTCCATTTTTTTTTACATTAAGTTATTTTTACATTAATTTACTTTATCATCCTTTAGACTAAATGTTGCCTGAAGATTTTTTTGTCAATTACATTAGAGAAAGTAAGGTCTTTCAAAACAAACAGTTTATAAAGATGTGTGACCAAAACGCCTTGGCAGAGTTGTTTACTGGTGTTACTTTGGCGCTTACAAAATATAAAGATTTTTTTACAGTGTCAAGCAGCGAGTGTGTGTTTCTTGGTTGTGTGTGTTGTGTTCTTGAGTGTCTTGCACAGCGCTCCATCCATCAGTTGGTGTGTCAGCTGAGATGTAGAAAAGTATAAATATAAAACTCTGAATGTAAAGATGTTGGTGTATCAGCTGTAATTTTGAATCTTCATTAACGTGCAGTGTTGGTCCGCAGTTAGAATATGTTAGAATGTTCAGTGTTAAACATTCCAGAACGCTTCTATGGAAAGTAGTCTGGTGGTGCAACCATGTGACGCTATGCGCTGGAGGGTTAATATCCTATTCTTTCCATTCAGCGCTCATTTTTAAAAAATATAACACTCCCGTTTCAACTTATACACAACTGCCAAAGTCCTCCTGAGCTCAGGGGTCAGAGGAGAGCAGGAAATTACATGAAATGCTCAGGCTCTGAATCCATAGGGCCGCTGTTTAACCACTGTCACATGATATGGTGGAGGGTTCTGGAAGGAAAAGTGCTGACTCTGTCTACCTCAGCCTCAACCCAATAAAACCTGCAGCCTCCATTTGTACTGACAGCCCCACTTTGTACTCCTCCCCTAAACTGACTCAGCTACAGCATCTCTCCCCGATCCCCTCCGCTTCCTCTGCCTGTCCGCCGCCCGCTGGTTATTCGCTAAGCGCATTGTGAGAATGTATAAGTGATGTATTGTCCTCATCCTGCTAAACAATGCTGCCAATTGCTTCCTGGGTAGATTCCTTTTTTAAAAATGCATATGCGGACATCCTCCCTCTAACTGAGTGCCAACTGTGGACTCCTACACCCAGCCATATGTATTGTACTGTGCAAAAGGCTTGATCCACCCCTCATTTCTTTATATTTTGCTTTGAATCCTCTTGTTGGTCCAAGTAATTTATTTTAGGGTAGAAAAACTGTATTATCTTTGGCATACTGAATCTTTGGCAGATTAAATTAAAGAAATGGGAACACATGTTCTTGCAAAGTACCTAAAGATAAAACGAGCCTAGATAAAGGAGTTCCAACCGTTCAGCGTTCAACACCACCAGTATACTGATCACAGCCTGATCATCTGGAATCATCTGCACCTGTTATTTGATAGCAGCTTCAGAAGTCTTGCATCCATTGAACTTGTGAGTATTTGGACAGTTTCTGCTTGAATTTGTTTGCAAGATGTCAGAATAGCCT
>JBBJLS010012693.1:0-15740 GCA_037577275.1 Bryconaethiops microstoma
CACACACACACACACACACACACACACACACACACACACACACACACACACACACACACACACACACACTTACTTTGTGGATAATCATTGTATAACAGATGAATACTGACATATGACATTTACATATATTGAAATAAATCATAATTGGTTCCTTTTATACACAAAATGTCTTTCACGGGATGTGGCAATGCTGCCGGAAGAATGTTATTGTAGCTCTATGAATGTTAATTTGCTGCAATAATCTGTGGTTCATTATGCCTTCACTTAAAAAAGATCTACAGAAATATGCACTGCACAAAACAGGTGTAAATACAGTACACAAATAAACATTCTTGCACTGTTTGCCTTTACCTTGACATTGTTATATGTGGTGCTTTTACAAAATGACAAACCAAATTTAACAGCAGAACAAGCAACTTTATGAACAATTAACGTTAAGTCATTTCATACAACCTGAAATATGCCATAAAACAGGCAATGTATCTCACATCCGAAGTTGAGGACTTTTTCCCAATCTCAGGTATGAATCAATGGACAAAAGGATTTAAAATGGAAAAAAAAAACCATTAACTGGGGTATAAGTGCAGAAATGTCAAACAGGCATAAAGTAAAAACCAGCAAACCACCAAGGAATATAATTCTAATATTCTTCATAGAGGAGTCTGCTATGTCGTGCCTCACCACTCTATATGAACAAGCTTTACATTCAATTTCATTTCATTTATATATGGGACATCTTCCCTTTTGACATGACATATTAAACATATGCTAAAACATCTCCATGGGTCACTACAACAGCAGAATTCACATTATAAGGAACCTGACAACATTAACATGCTGTTTCATGTCTGTGCAAGCCATCATAGACAGCAAAAGAACTTTCACACAGCGTGTAAAGCAGTGCACATAAAAACTGGTCCCAATAATAACAGTCTTTAGAATGAGAAAAAAGAAAATTGGTTGGTACAGCACTGGTTTATGAAATTTGCTTCAGAATAACTAGGCCTACAGACTCATGTACTTTCTGAATACCCAAAAGGAATGCAGCATTTTTCAACCTAACCTCTAGCAAATTTAGTTTCCAATGATGTCTATTATAAATGTGCTTTAGGTCTGTTCTTCTTTGTGTTTTTCTACTCTTTACTGGGAAATTATTGTACACACTCAATCAAATGCTTCAGAAATGATATACAGATTGTTGACTGTAAAGCTGTACTGCTACTTTGGTTTGATGAAGAGGTCACAGTGCACAGCAACGATGTCAATGTCTTCCTTCAAAGCTGGAAAACAGAAAAAGCATGTTAGATTCACTATAAAAATCAGAACTGACCTCTTTTTACCTTATTTCAGGCCTAGGTTGTGTTAGGCATGATTCATCATATACCATTTAGAAATTCTTGTTTTCCTGTAATCTTTCCTCAAAACTGAGTTTTTTTTGTTAATTCCCACCCACTAGCTACAGATCCCCCATCACACAATACTACCAACACTGAGAGAGTGAAGAACACATGCCTCCTTCATCGCTTACTTTTAAATTGATGCAGTTTAACTAGACAGCTTGGAGGACACCCAGAAAGAGCAACAACCGTTAGGCCTGCCACATTTTAAGCATAGGACTCTCAGCCACAGATGGCTGTGCCAGACATCAGGATCAAACACATGGTATGCGTCAAATCAAAACCAAAGCATCTCCGCGATTTGGGATGTTTTATGACTTTTGATTCTTGTTATTCTTTTATAATCTTATTTGACTTGTTTTATTGGGCATCTGCTGGTTTACTCCTAACACTGTCATTGTAAATGGATCTTAAATCATTGTGCATCAGAGAGCATGGGAAAAATTTTATTAATCAGTAAAATTATGTCCTCTTTCTCCCTCCACCATATCTAGCTTGGAGACCCCCCCACCCCCGATATGTTTAGCTCAGAAATATGTCACAGCATGAGAGGAAACTGTCATAAACCTTCAACAGCTTCAAATGCGCACTTTCTGTTTCTTTCCATGCAAAAAAGAAATAAAGAAAAGAAAAAATTACGATATATTTATCGTAATTTAACAAAAAAAAGAAAAGAATTTTTTTTTTTGGTAAAATTATGATAAATATATCCTCTCCTCTACAATGAGGTTCAAAATAATTACTATTATCGATTTAAAGCTCTCATGACTCCTGACTGACTTCTTTGAGCAAATATATAAACCATATGAACATGCTTGAAACATTTTTGCACTGCAATCATGAAGTACTGTGTTTTGTAGATAAATCAGATGAAGCCCCAGGCAGTTGTGACATACCTCGTGCTGCTGTTTGGTGGAGACACGATCCCAAAGCTGCAGCAGCTGTGCTGCTGCCTGTGGCTCCAGCTCCTGCACAGCAGCAAGGAATACATAAACAAGTTTTTTTTAACACTGCAATTCTGAGATCTATTTTTTTCATCAAAGTGATTAAGCTACAAAGACTTCCTGTTTCAATGGGAGTGGTTTAAAAATGTTTAATCTGTTTATGCAACCAGGAGATACAGGTTTGGCAATACTTACATAATCTACGCAAATTTAAACATCCTTGGTCAAATTAAATTTTTTTCAATACTTTTTCAAGTAATTAAACATCTTTTTTAGAGAATACACTTAAATGCTAATTTTTATGAAAATTTCTGTTTAGTTTAACATACAAAAAAAATATAGAAAAAGTGCTGTATTTCTTCCAACATGTTAAATCCAACAAGCAATAAATATTCACTAAAATGTAAGGAGTGTATTTACTTTCACTCAGGAAACAAGTAAAACTTCACTTGACCAGTGGTAAACTTTGGTATAGAACTGTACAGAAAAAGCTCCTCAGTACAATCAATCTAAAAATGTATAGATCTATCCAGTCAAATTTCACAGCCATAGCCAATGTGACACACAAAATTATTTTCAGGTGCAGTATTATGAAGCTCAATCTTAATTAGGTGATATGGTAAGGGCCCTTATTGTTCACAGTAGGTTGAAGATTAATTTTTTGCCAGAGCACCAAGTCAAATATCACAATAAGAAAGCCTCCTTCATGGACACTACTTTTTCAGAGCAAATTGAGTGACCCACATATTGCACTGCAGGAAAAAAAAAAACTCCAAGACCTTCTGTCCAGTGGTCGTTCAGAGAAAACAGGCTCATAAATAGCTCTGCTATTTGTTTAAAAAAAAAAACAACTTTGATGATCACAGCAATGACACTCAAGTGATTCACCCTTGCACACACATCTGTGTGCTAAGAACTCTTATTGACCATTACAGTTCGAGGATACTGGTCGGCCTTTGTCTCTGAGGGAGTTTGATATGTGTTTTTGTTGAAAATGATGTTTACACCCACTGGACACTTTATTAGAATAATTGGATAAAAAAGCGTCTGATAAATGCCGTAAATGTAAATTAGAAAACCCATAACTTGCTACTGTACAGTTAGAGACTGCAGCTCCATCTGTTGATGCATGGGTTGTGCTATCTTCTACACATCAACAGTCCATTTCTGATCACAGGACCACTCTTGATTAGATATTCATGGGTGGTGGACCAGTCTTAGCCAGCAATGACACTGATGTCTGTAAAAATCCTGAAACCACCATTGGACCTAATATATGCATACTGGATCCACACAAACTACAATGACTATGGTAAACTGATCAGCAACAGAAGGACTACAATCAAACTATACACTTATAAGAGCATCTATATAGATGTTGTAGCTAATAAACTGGTAATGTGGAGACATTAAGAAAAAGCAGCAGCACAATAATGAGGAGGGTCCAAATCTACTATTTATAAACGTAAATGTAAATAAACATTCATATTTGGATGGTGGTTTGTTGCTTTCAACAAGTCAGAGACAGCCAAATTCTACACGAGTACTTTTAGCATAAGACGCTTTACAGGTATCCACGCTGTGTACATTTGTGGTAGAAGATTCATTAAGTTTGTGTTAATAATTTATTTTCTACAGTACAAGAATGTATTTGGCAAAGCATTCTTTCAAAAGGAAGCTGGTGTGTAGAGTATAAGTAGGTGTGGACTACGTGCGGGCAGACTTCCACTGCAGACTTCTACTTCTCACCAACACTACTGGAAGAAGCCTCAGATTGACATTTCCATTGTGCTTTACAGTTCTCTTAGTGCAGTCTTGTTGGAATTTATATCCAGGACTTCTTCGCACAAATAGTCAGACACATATTTGGTGTAGTGCTAAATGGGTTCCAGAGTCCAAATACTTTTTGAGGCCACTGTAAATCAAATCCCTCTCAGATCTTTCATCAGCTTCTATCTAATATACTGAACTGCATTCAGAAGGCACTGAAAAAATTAAGTTGTGATCAGTGCTCAATCTCTCAGGGAAGCTAAGCTCACCTGTCCATCTCGGCTGATTTGGACCTTCCTGTTTTCGTTCCAGGGGTTGAGCAGTTGGTGCGTCAGATTGAAGGGGAGCCTCTCTTTACGAACCCATTCAACTCTGAAGACCCCTCCTAACCCAGAGGACCCCCAATCCTGACAGCGTTCTGAACCAATTTCTGAAATCATTTTTGCATAGCCCTGGGGAGAGAGAGAGAGAAAGAGAGAGAGAGAGAGAGAGAGAAAAAGAGAAAGAGAGAGAGAGAGAGAAACACACACAAACAGGGTTAACATGTAATAGTTCACACAATGATTGCATTTGACTATGATTCCTTTAGAAATAATTAAATGAACTATGTCTCACCTCAATATGACTGAACCCTTTTGGTACAATTCTGAATTGTGTTTTACAATGGAAAAGTTATTTAAACAGCAAAGTAATTCTCTTTTCATCTTTTTATTTGAAAAGACAGAAAATTACATCTTTGCTCCAAAAAGGAGGGCATACCTTTTCAAATATTATTTTAAGCAATAATGCTTTATTAAATATCATAATGCTCCTTAAATCTTCACAATTATGTGTAGAGTATACCTAAATCTACATATATGCTGCTTAGTGCACATTACAAAACAACCCATGTTCAAACACATTTCACAAATACTTTAATGGCACTGTTTGGGCTGAGGTAAAAGTCACACCTGGAAGTGTCCGGAGCCTTGTACGGAGAAAATGAGGAAGACTGTGCCGCTTTCCTGAAACGCTCGGTTGAGTTTGTGTTCGTTGTTGGGCATAGTGGACCAGATGCCCCTCTGCTGGGACAGTTCAATGTTTCTCAGGTTACTACTTTTCATGATGAAATACCGTGCGAGTCCTGAGAGCCTCGGGGATAATGACAGGGAGCACTGGAATGAATCAAAAGTTGATCAAACGTGATTGTATAGAAACTTCAAAGACATCAAAACCATGAAACATCCAACCCTCAAAATAAGACTAATTCCACCCTTCATGTTGTGACAAACAGGTTCAAAAAGTTTTATTGCCCCCATTGATGAATTTAGCTGTGATCCTCTCGTGACACTTAGGTCAAATTAATTGGAAAAGCCTATTGTTGAACAGAATGAATGCAGTATAACCTGCTTCTCTGCATGATCGTACTATATACTAAAATGACTGGCTTAAAATTAGGAACCTAGACATACCTTCTTGATCAAGGGGAAACCTTGGTAAATTCTAGCTCCATTGTGACAGATTATCTACACCACTAGACTTGGTACTGTGTGCAACTCCAAACCTAGTAAACCTAGTTAACTAGTAAACTTCAGCAGTAAGTTTATTTATTTATCTATTGTATTTATATCCACTTCACCCACCGCAGCACTTTGTACATAGCATCATGTATTTAGTAGTAAGCATTTTCTGTCTATTTCTGGAGAGTTTAATTTTGACTTTTAATTGACATACTGTATTTTATATTGTTCTTGTCTGTGTGCCTGTGCATGTCTGTGCAGTACCAGTTTTCTTTAGGATCAAAAGTTTTCTGATTTAGATTCGATATTTTGGTGCCACAAGCAACCAGATGAAAATGAGAAGTAGACTAGTACTATCAATAATGATTTTATAATGATTTATTTAAATGTATACAGCACATTCTACAAACTCAACTATTAAGCTAGTCCCTTCAATTATTGTAAGTGATACTACAGGTGTTTTTTTTTTCTTCTTCTTCTTTTTTTTTTAAACATACTCTTTGACGCGATTTTTTTCCTTCTAATTCCTAAAAGAACAAAGTTTGGACACTCCTACTTTAATCAACAAAAACTTCCATTCTACTTGAAAGTGAGACAAAAACTGAAGGTACCTTTCCAGAGGAAGTGGAGCAGGGGCTGGTGCAGGGGCTGTCTGATTTTACTGAGAGTCGGTCATCAGCAGAGCGCTTAGAGTTAGTAGAACTTTTATCCCTGTGGCTTTTAGACTTAGAAAGAGAAGGGGATAGTTTTGGAGACCTGAAAAGGAAAAAACAAAACTATATTCTAGGCTATACTTCAATGCTGTTCATAAAAATATAATTAAAAACACAAAGTTAAAAGAGGGATGGGGGAAAAGCTCAGTACTGCTGCTAGCTTACAGATAATTTTAAGATTTTTTTCTTTGATATTATATATTGTACTTTATATACTTTATCCTCCAACTTCACACAAATATTCTATTGAGAACTGTTTGTTTTCAGAATCTTTTGTGAATGCTGGAGAAAAGCTTGCCTGTCTGCGCTGGCGGCCTCCTCGCCCTGTTCCGGGTCCAGGAGACTTCTGGGGCTGTTGGTGCTCTTCCAGGAGGAGGGTTCTGTGAACTCGCTGCAGAACATGGGTTTGGGTCTCTGTCCGATGCCTGTGGGCTGCTGCAGGCCGGATGCCTGCTCTTCAGCAGACAGCACTGAGACCAGGGTCTGGATTATTTCCTCGTCCAGCTGAGACCTCGGCTTGAAGGGGAAACGGATCCTCCTCAGGAAAAGACCCTGCCACCGCTGCCTGAGCTGGAACACTAGACCTGCCATCTTTGAATGAGAAAGAGGTGCAGAAAGAGAACAAAAATACAAAAGCATAATACAGCATTGCCAAATCTGAATATTCTAAAGATAAAACATGTTATATAAAACTATGAACATAAAGAATACTTCAAGCCAAAAACAAGAAAAAGAAGCAGTGTGTGTGTATACAGCATAGTGTATTTGATATTGAGTATTTATTTGATATTGACTTATTTAGACTTTATATTTTATATCCTTCTTGTCTCTGTGTGACTGTGCTGTCAAAATATAAGCAATTCCCACCACGATGAATAAAGTTATCTGAATCAGAAAACAAAAAATTACTTTTCTGTAAAATAAAAATTATATCTTTTATTAGCAAGGCAATGAAGTAAATGTCTAAAAAATTAACAAGAGTCCCCTACAGAGGGGAAAAAGAAAGAAAAATATTTCTCTGCTCCATATCTCTCTTACCTCTCGATTAAGCTTGAAGTGAAGCCATTCATCAATCTTTATCTGGGCCAGATGAGCTGTGGAGTGATCATCATTCTCACTGTCACTGCTCTCATCCACCGCCTCGTCTACTGCAGAAAGCATTTACACACACACACACACACACACACACACACACACACACACACACACACACACACAGTCAAAAACAGCACAACTTAACATACAAATATAATATTAATTCAGAGTAAAAGATAAATAGATAAGATCACAGTAAACATGCCTCAGAAAGATATGTTTGGCAGGATTCTTAAATACAGAACAATATGGGCAAAATACCTCAAAAACTAAATAATTAATAACCAACTATCTAAGATTGATTTTGTTTCGGGAAATGATGTAATTCATGTGCAAAAGATTTCTTTTTTGCACTCATTAAAGCAAAAACTAAAACCATTCCCTCCAACTAACCAGGCCATAATGATGCAAGCCTAAAAATGACTTAACTTACTAAATGCATTTAGCAAATGGTCAGTCAGAAAATTTGTGATTCAGCCAAATATATTACTGTCCATTATTTATATCTGTAATTCAAGTACAAAATCTCTCCCATAAATCATTAAGCAATCTCTCTGGCAGAGACAGGGTCAAAAACATTTCTATTTCTCAGTCTGTTGACAGTGGATGACCTCTCGGCACGGCAGGTTCTTGGAAGGCAGTGCTGGGCAGTCTGGCACACCCTCCGAACAAAGCGACTGTAAGAGGAGTGACCACAGTGCAGCAGCGCACGCTGGCTGTCCTATGTGCCCTTGTCATCTCATCATAGATGAGCCAGTCGGCGGGCAGGGACTGGACTGCTGATGCCTGGGCATTAGCTGGAGGAATCTAAGGAAGGAATTTGAGGGAAAATATGCCTCAATTAAAGTGAAACACACATATCTGCATGCATGTATAAGGGAAGCAAAATGTGGACAAAGTACCAAAACTGAGATTGTACTACATGTTACAACCACAATCCTCTTTGCAGTACATGGTTAAAAAACTAGCCTGCATTGTTTTGTGCTTTTATCCTGTTGCCACTGACCTTCTTGTACTGAGGCTGGCTGAGTACAGATGTGGAATGGAAGCGGATCTTCTTCTCTTTGGCTCCCCTGAGCATCAAGTTGTCTCTGGCCACGTTGATCAGGTTGGGGTACATTCCTGCAACCAGCGCAGCCTTCACAACAGCCCAGTTCTCTGAGTTCATATTAACGTTCCGGATATCACCGTCACCTCGAGCTCGCACAAAACCTGTCAACCGATCGAAATGTATATTAATGAACTGTAAGGAAATCAATTAAGCAAACATATCTGCTCCTTTAAGCTGCATACATAATCATTACTTATCTCAAACAGAGCTATGGAATTGGAATGTTGTCCTAGCTCATTTTAAATCATAACATTATACAAACCAGAGCTGGTTTCAGGACAGAAGATAATTCCTTGTATATGCATATAAGGCAGAAGGTGTAGCACTAATGCAAATTGAATATTTGTCTAAAAGAAACCTATTTATATGGCCAGGTATAAATGGAATGTGGAAAAATGTTACCTATGCGGGAATGTGCAGAAGTGTTTAGGCACCTACGCAAATAGCTTAAAGCCATTTATATCAGCATTATGTCTTTCTGTCAGCAAAACTACAAGTTAACATCAGAATAAATGCAAAAATGTTTTTTTGATATTTTGTGAGTTGGTCAGAAGAACGCAGGTTCAGTTCTAGATGTCCTCCAGTCCCTCAAGCCACTCCATGGATTTATGAAATTCCATGAGCAGCAATTCTGATTTCGTTTAATTAAGTTTTGATCAAGACGAACAAGGCATTTGATGGGAACTGTAAATAATACTGATGTCCACAAGGTCATACATACATAAAATCATTCTTCACTGTATTGTTATTTGTATTTATTCTAATATTAAATACAAATGTTATGGCTGCAACTTTCTGTGCAGTTAAACAGCTTTTAAATGTAATTTTCTCAGATGCCTAAGACTTTTGCACAGTACTGTACACTATCCAGAGGTCTGAAATAACAATTGTAAGGCTCTTTCTACAAGTCCAGGACATCTGGACCCTTCAGGAACCATATTATAGTGCTGTTTTCAATGGGTCATAAAGTATCTGAGGCTTTTAGCAGCTAATATTTTGGTGTATTTGCATACCTATGGCTCGAAGTTGGCTCAGCAGTTGAGTTCGCATCCCCATAATGATCTCCAAAGTGGCCTGTGATAGAAAGTTCTTTTCACAGAAAGATCTCTCCCACCCATCACTGCAGGCCTTTTGCCATGCCTGAGACACAAAGACAAAGACACTCATCACACATTATGATTAATCTATGATGGTCACATATTGTCTGGGACAGACATTCTTCTCTCAGAAGGAAAAATCTACATAATTAGTTGGAAACAGACATTAGCATTCTAACCTAATCTCATACAATTTTTGTCACCTTTCTGTAAAAAGTTATTTACAGAGCTTTTGTCCAGCAGTTGGCGCTGTAGCTCTCCGTCCAAACATATATGTTTCGCCCTTTTTACCCCCTAACATCCTCCTTATTTGAAAATAAAGAGAGAACACAGATTCTCAGTGCCCATTTGGAATATAGAGAACTCAAGATGTTCACCCTTTAAAAAATCCTGGCATGATCATGGATGGAGATCTTTGTTTTAGTGACCACATTAAAGCCATAACAAAATCAGGATTTTGACACTTTAAGAACATTGCAAAAGTTAGAGACTTTGTGTCCAAACAACACATAAAGAAACTTATCCACTCTGATATGTTTGATGTATATAATCCTGGTAGGTCTCTTAGATCGGCAGGAGCTGGTCAACTTGTGAAAAGAGCCGAAACTAAATATGGTGAAATGGCGTTTAGTCACTATGCTTCCGCTGCTGGAACAAACTGCCCATCAATATCTTATCTGCACCAACTTTAGCTTTAAATAGCTGATAAATCCTTAACATTCTCCTCCACCTTCTTTCAAATATCTGTACTTCCATTGCAATTTCAGTCTTCTTTTTTGATTTTCTATGTATTCTTTAATTTCTTCTATTTTTTGTTTTATTCTGTTTCATGTTTATTCTATTTCTGTAAAGCAGACTGAATGACCTTTGTGTATGATAGTGTGGTACATAAATAAACATGACTTGACTTCCAATGTACTGAGCAGTGCAGCTACCTGAAAGGCTCGAAGCAGAGCCATGTGATCACTGAAGGTGTTAGCGGCAAGGCGTTTCTTGCACAGCATGGCGGCTCTTTTCTGTGAAGCCTGTGCAGGCAGCATGAAGGGGTCCCTGTACGCCAGCATGCAGGCGATAGTGAGGATGGGGTCTAGGCACCTGAGCACCACCGCACAAAGAACCATCTTCCCCAGGTGTGGCTCCACTGGCAGGTCAGCCAGGTGATACCCCAGATCTGTCAGGTCCTCCCATTGGTCCATGGCATCTATAGTCTTGGTGGGAATACACAGATAGAGGCATAGAAAGAAATACAAAAAAGGAAGCTATTCAGAAGGGGTTTTTGAATGTAGGGAAAGTATATGATTGATTACAAAATACATACCATAATATTCAATAAAGCATGCAGTCATTTCTTGGCCAAAATAAAAATCTCAGGCTACTTTCAAATGTAAAAATTCAAGTTTCATTCCAGTACTGTTTACTCCATCACATTTGTGTATTGCTTCAAATAATTTTTTATCATACAAACAAATACAAATTTAAATAAACATTGTATATGCAATTATGGTAATACCTTGAGCATCTTCACTGCATTCTTGACCGTCATCAGGTGGGGTGGCTCTGGAGCTTTGGCCAGGAACTCCGCAATAGAGCAATCAATGGGAGCAAGGAGCTTAGTGTGGAGGCAGAGTTCCTATTTCAGAAAATGATGAAAATGAATATAGTGAAATGAAACACACAGACTCTTCAAATATTCTAACTCAGAAATATTACTAAACAGCTGAGGTTTTTTAGCAAGGTATAGCAAGAGTACAGAACTGGAGCATGCTAGATGACAAAACTGCAACAAAGATTGGTCAGAATAAACATAAATCAGTTCACTGCATGTCAGGAGTGAGTACTGCGTCATTCTGAATGTTCATCCCTACTTTCATTCTCACACAGACTCTACCTAGAGGCTCAATTAAGAGTGCTGATGTCACAGCACATCCTCCATATAAATGATCGTATTGCTCTTGTCCAAAGAAAAATGCATTTTTCATATTATATTTTTTTTTACATCCCTTTACATGGTGTGAAATTTTCAATATAAAAGAAATACGAGAAATCCTATAAAAATGACTCTTTGCATTAAATTCCATTAGAAGTAAAGACTGTTTTTGACTTTTCAAGCAAGGTTACCATTTGGAGACACCCTTGATATGCCTGATCCTAGATCAGTGCATAAATATATCTAGTTGAAAGTATTTTTATGCAAATATTGGCAAATGAAATAAGCTCTCTTAAATGGCAGTTAGCTACTGAGTGTACCTGCAGAGGCATGCGCAGCAGTTGAGGGACCTGGTGGTCCAACATGTTACTGAACCGCAACCGACTGAACAGATGGAAACAGATTCCTGGCCTGCATCGTCCAGCTCTGCAACATCAAGAGAATGCTAAACAAAAATGTATGACTTTGTTCAAGACGGACCAAACTAATTTTTGCAGCCATTTCAATGTAAAACATACAAAAATTTACAATGCTAATAATTGTTATACTTATCACAGGTTTCTTGTTATATACAATAGTTAATATTGGGCAGATAAGAGCAAAACGCTGTTGAACGGGACTTATTTACCTTCCCTTGCGCTGTAATGAGCTTGCTTTCGATATCCATACCATCTTCAGCATGGTCACATGATTCAGGGCATCGAAAGCTTTCTGTTACAACAAAGAGCAATTAGTGGATCTTTTATTTAACACAGGAAGCTTTCATACATCTGTAAATAATGTTTGTACAATACCTCTTTAACTTTGCCAGAGTCAATGACAAAGACAACATCATTGACTGTGATACTTGTCTCTGCAATGTTTGTCGATAAAATCTTAAAAAAGAGAAAAGAATGGTTTGAACCAATTGCGGAAAAATCACTAAAACCTTTTCTGGCATTGCAGAAAACGGAAAAATTTAACTCACAATTTTGCGAACACCGTTGGGTGTTGGTTTTAAAACCTTCTTCTGATCTGAGGTCTGCATACTAGAGTGTAGAGTGAACACTTGATACCTAATAAAGCAAAAACAAAAAATAAAGCAAAAACAAAAAACAAAGCAGTGAGAACAGACAAACAAAGCAGTGAGAACAGAATCACATCTGTTAACACTGGCAATAACAGTGTTAAGCAGTGAAAGCAATAAAATTAAACAAGCCTGTGGTGATGTTCTGTAAATCTCTTGTCGTCGAAAAGAATGCATTGCCGCAGTGCAACTATCTCATCATATCCGGGCAAAAATATTAAAACTGCACCTGAGGATGGAAAAAAAAAATCATATAATCAGACCAAGCTTTATTTAAAGCATTATACTATGTACAAGTATGGGTTATTAATACTTCAAACTTGTATTTCTTTATGACTGATTAGTTTTACTCTGTGCCAACCAGTTTACTTAGCCCTGCCTGTTAAACCTTTGGATTTTTATAAAATTAACAATATGCCGCTCTTACAAATTTTACAAGAAAACATTAGAAATTATTTTGACATTAGGACTTTCGAAGTGAATTGAAAAAATACTCTGTAAGTTCGATTGAATGATGCAAAAGCTTATGGACAAGTTTCATATAAAATACACATGCTGTTTATCATAGCAGCACAAATTCATCTTTTGCAGCAATTTTTGGAAATAACTTGTGTCCAAGCCCTCCCAGCGCATTTTCAAGCATGCAAATAGCTCTGTCTCATTTGATGAAAGCTCATTTTGAACTTTTCCAGC
This sequence comes from Bryconaethiops microstoma, assembly GCA_037577275.1. Lineage (NCBI taxonomy): Eukaryota > Metazoa > Chordata > Actinopteri > Characiformes > Alestidae > Bryconaethiops > Bryconaethiops microstoma. Next base: position 13,313 of record JBBJLS010012693.1, read on the forward strand.
TTGTCCCAGCAGCTCAATGGGAGAAACATCTGGCGGCTAGGGAGTCCAAGAAATAATTTTCTAAACGTTTTGCTTATTTTTTTTTGGACTGGATGTAATTTTGGCACAATTGGGTGGAAATATCTGGCACACACATACATACATACATACATACATACATACCCACACACACACATTTATCCCTATTATCACATCACTATCACTTTTATCAACTTCATCACCCTCACCCTCATCAGAGCTGCAGCAAATGTTGTAGAGCAGATGCATTATGAGATCTAGGTCCACATTCTCATCATCAAAGCTGTGGTGGTAGGCCTTGAGCAGCTCCTGTTCCTCAGTACTCAGCTCGCCACCAGACGTCTGAACCAAGGACGACTCATCCAACTGGCCAGCCTCCAGAGAGGAGCTGCAGAGACCAAAGAAAAAAAAAGGACACACCATTGTTCCAACTCAGCACAAAAATTATGCTTCTTACAGTACCATGTACCAATTTATGCCAATCGTACAAAAATACAATCAAAAAAACAAACTGTGGTTTAACTGAACTGTCATTTGTTCAATCCGTGCGCTTACATATGTGACTCCAGTAAATCCACTGCTTCAGTCTGGTTGAAATGTTTGGCCCAGTCAAGTGCACACCTGAAAAACAGGAGTACTCAATATTTACTTAGGTCATATGGTAAAACAACAAATAAAATTTTCTACAATTAAAGAAATACTCAAGAGATTTAATATAATCTTCATCTATCACATCTATATCGTAGAGCCTATTATTTCACTCTTTTAATACATGGTTTGTAACTTTCTTAATTGCAAGCCATGCAATCACATTTGCCTCACCAGCATTTAAATAACAACCACTTTACAACAGTGGATTCATTATATGTTATATTTGGAGGTGTTTCTGCCTCAGTGGGCTAATTTCTATGCGTGTCTCTCAAGTAAAAAAGGTGCATCAGGCCATCCAAAACCCTTAATAGTGGACACATATCAGGTCAGTCCCAAAAAAGAATTTACTACTACAGTCCGTCCCAATTCATACTGCCATTAGGCACTTACCAGCTGTTGGAGGATTTGATGTGCACACCTGCTCCCATGCTGAGGAGCTGCTCCATCTGGCTAATGAAACCTCTCCCTGCAGCCACCATTAGAGGTGTGGCACTCGTCTCACTGTGCCTGTAGTCAACTGAGATGAACACAGAGGAAAAGAAAAAAAATATTAGTCAGCAACAACATTTCTGTAGTTATTTTTAGTGCTAGCAGTATTCATAGGTATGTATAGGTACCTAAGATACTCATAGGGGTTTTAATCAGTGGTGGCTCCAGGTAAATACCTCATGGTGCAATTGTTGTGAAGATTTCAAAGTTAACAGCTAGGTAACAACATTGTCACAACGTGCAAAAAATCAATTTTTTTCTGGTCACTTCACGTAGTGTTATCATCATTAGATGACAACTGACAGTTGGCTGCCCCAGTGATCCCTACACCATGTTATGAATGACAAAATCATGCAAACCCACCAAGAACCAATACTGACAAAATTACAGAGCCTGCAGTTTAAAAAATAATTGCCTTAACATGAGAGTCTATGAGAGACACCTGAGCAGACTGAAATCTTCATGGATCACAACCAATTCTGACTGGACTCTGATATTCAGGGCCATGACAAACAGCTGAGAACAGTACCAGCTGATATAACTCTGGTAGAATCTGATAGGAAATTTCCCTTTCTACTAATATTGTTAATTCCCTTTCCCAATTTTGGTGGTGCATTGTACGACTGCCCTAAGGAATACACCACCTCTAGTTTTAATCTGTGTACTGTAACTAACTAGGATTTATGCTAGTGTTTCAAAATTTGTGTTAATCTGGAACCACTGTAAACAGACAGCTTTAACTGCGAAAATATGTTGAATGTGTGAACGTCTGAACAGGTGTAAAAGCTTTGTACCACTGATGTTCTCATTGAGAATGAGGTTAAAAAGCTGAATGAAGGCGTTAGGGTCTTGTTGCAGGAATATGTCCGATATGCAGGTATCCATTTCTTTTACCAGCCAGGGCTCCAGAGAGGCCACATCTTTCTCATTCTGCACATAGAGAAACTATGTTTGACCTAGTTCTGCACAGCATACTGCATATTAGTTATTTTCACAGTATTGGCCTTGTAATACTGCATTTCGAATGCTAACGAAGCCAATAATTACACAAAATGCTGATAAAACGATGCCCTAAACTTAACCAATCATTTTCCAAATATATTATATTAATACTCCTTTTCAGCTTTATCATCTAGGCCTTGCTGACATTACATATAAATATAAAAAAGTGAGTTAGAAATTTTATCATCATATCTAGATTTCACATTGATAGATTAGCTATATACATACAGCTAACTGATCACACATACTATCTATCTATCTATCTATC
>JBBJLS010012703.1:0-15739 GCA_037577275.1 Bryconaethiops microstoma
AATGTGTTGCAAGCCTGAATGGCAAGAATGGATGTTTATTAACAAATCAAATGATGTTGACCAAAAAAAACATGAATTATCTTGTGCTCATACTGTCGGCAATGAAATAAAAGTTATGGGATATTTGTGAATTACCACTTTATTTTTTTATTCACATTTTCCACCCTGTCACAACTTTTTCTGATTTGGGGTTGTACTTTATATGGAAAGGTAGCTGAATGTACATTACTATTTATTTTACAAAATTAGTAAATTACAATTTTCTTAACAATTATATATTGCCACGAAAACTGCAAGAAAAAATGCGGAAGATATTTGCAGTTTCCGCGAATTTGTGGGGGCGAACAATTATTAGTTTGATTCTAGGACAAATCAGCAAATGACTGAACCTGCGAATTATGAAGGGGGTTTACAGAGCAGTATACAAAAAATGTTAAATTGTAAGTATAAAATTAAAAGTATCGTTTTAAAAAAATTCTCGAATAAGCTGGGGTGACAAGTTACTGTGGGGCTCCTCTTTCAGAATATTATTGCATTAAGCCGCAGGAAGCCTTATGATGACTCTTTCAAAAAACAAAAAACATTAAAAGCTCAAAAATACCTTAAAATCTGTCTTTGCGTTACAGTTCTGTTCTTCAGGCAGTAAACAGTGTATATTCGTAGTAAGATGTGAGAAGCGTCTGTTCCTGGCTAGTTTTCGTAGCATTTTAGACTACGTTTTAGACTACGCCACATTAAGAGTTTTACAGTGTATAATTTTTCTGTTCGATTATATATGAAAGCATAGGTTGACTAACCATATGTGCAGGGGCCTTACTCTTTCTTTCATCGTCAGAGAAAACGTGCTCGGAATGTTTGGACTGATCCGGCAGCATTCCCTCTCTTTCTCCGTGGCGTCCAGACATGTTGGATATTGCAGTTGCCAAGGTAACGGGGGCGTGACCACGCGGTTTGAGTTTTGATTGACAGGTCTGAGGACGCCTACTGGAAGCACGTAGTTAAATTGGTCTGAGGGATATTTTCCTGTCAGTTTTTTAGATTCATATTTTAATTTATGTTTATATTATTTGTATTTAAAAAATACAGCGTTACTGCATAATATGAATAAATATTGATTACATGAGGAACATGAGGAAGACAGGTGGTCAAAACCAAAAACTTCCATGATAAAATGTTTATTTCTTATATTTATCATCACTACTATTTCCATATCCCACCCCATTCCAGCAAAATAGCTAGTCTCTTCAGGTTTTGCAAGGGCGTGTTGACTGGATTCCCAGGAAGGGGACGGGGGAGCGTAAGCTATATCTTGGCAGCTGGAAAAAGGTGTCAGATGTCATGATGTCCGTAAACTACTAGTGCTTTCTTTACGTCAAAGTAATCGGGAGTGGTCTAGAGCCTCAGTGCGGTGCACAGTCTGTCATCAGCTCCCAGTGTCTGCGTGTGGTTGAATGTACGGGTCTCGCCAGCCATGCTCATTAAGTTTCTCTGCGCCGTGATCACTAGAGCCCTGTTCATCCTAATCTCTCTGATCGGCGTGTGGAGGGTGACATGGGTGAAAAATAATCAACTATACTGGTTCCTGACCATCCTGTATCTGCCCCTCGTGGTCGAACTGATTTTAACTCTAAGGAGGAGGAAAGGAAAGGATTATAAGTGGTAAGTAGTCAATCTGTTTATTTGTTCAGGTTCTGATGTTTTTCTCCTACTAGAAAATATATTTTATATAACTTTCATAATTTAAAAAAACTAACTTTTATTATCACAAAGAACACAATATCACAAAGTAAGTGTCCCGTTATACCATTAAGTACCACTGAATACTATTAAAAACTAAGTGATTTATGAAAAAAGGCCCTTCTCATGCGCAAATAGCTCATCATGCACTAATAGCTAAAGTGCACTATGAGTCAGGCTTTGTGATTCGAATACATTATGTAACACGTGTGCTGCCAGGAGAGCAATGATATATTTTATTCTTTATTGAGGTTGATGTGAAAGTTCCTCCAGTTTTGCAACAAATGCAATGATTATAGTATCATATTACTTTAAACATTGTTCTGAATTAAATAAATGACTGAAGTGTGATGTAAGATGGATGAAAGTGAACTTGAGTGTGACCTGGACCTCTACAGGTTCTCTCCTGCAATTTTCCTCTTCCTGCTTAGTATTATACCCACCATCTGGATCCTTGAACTACATCATCAGCAGAACAAAGCGCATGGTGCTAAGGTGCTACACAATTACATATAACACAGAAAAAGCAATCCTTCCATCCCGAGTGCATTGCTATTGTGTATTTTATTCTGACCTTTGCCCTGTTCTGTATTTCAGTGTGGCAAACTTGATTCTTCTGAGAGCATCAAAGACATGATTAATAACTGGAGGAATTCTACCAATGCAACTAATGGTTTTCAGGTACGCCAACCACTTCGTTTATAATGCCTTCTGCCTTCTCTTTACATACGTTTTCCGCAGGCCAGTCTAGACAGTACTTTGTATCCACTACTGAGGGTCTTTTGTAAGCCACAGAAACAATGGTTATATATATTCTTTTGCCCTGGTTTATGTATGCAGACGTGGCTGACTTGTAAATGAACATTTCAGTCCCCCACCCTTCCATAAAACCACATACTGGCCTCAGAGTCACACAGACTTTCTTATACTTACTTGTGCAGTGCTGGTCTTGTGTAAACACCCGTTAATTTCTCCTCAGAACTTTTCTCTCAGAGGGTGTTTTCTCTTTAGGCGGTGTTTTGGCGATATAACTGACTTTTCAGTACAAAAGTATTGCCATTAACAACTTTCTGTATTGCACAGCAAAAAATAATATCTTGGAATATATATATATATACCTCAAAGATAATCAGTTGCTGAAATTGCTGATAAGTAAATTAGTAAGTAAAATTTTTAGAAAAAGTTTAAATCTTCTAAAAAAATCGAATGTAGTTTTCATAATGAGAAATATAATATGTATGTCGCAACTGAAAAGATGCTTCAACATATCAAAATTGTTTCACGTCAAGCATTTTTCACCTACTGTTTAACAATCCCACTCCTATTGTTGTTCTGGAACTCACAAAAGCTCATATCCTCCGTGTGTGCCAACAACTGGATCCTGGCCCTGCACCAAATCCTGCTCATCCTGCTAATTGTGGGGAAGTGGCTGATGCCCATCGGAGCAGGTGTCACTCGGGATGAACTCTCCCAGTTGCTGCTCATCTTTGTAGGCACAGCTGCTGACATCCTGGAGTTCAACAGTGAGACGCTGTCTGACGTGAAGTGAGCCCCACACATTGCTTTGTGCTTTGTTCCACAAACTGTTGTCCAATCTTAAAACTAAACGTGCCCGAGGTGCTTTTCAGAGTGATTGGTTCCCTAAAGCGTTTAGGGCTGGTTACCCAGACAGGGATTAAGCCTAGTCTTGGACTATCCTTTCCTGTTCAATGGAAATCTGTATTCACAGCACTATATAATCCAAGACTGGTCTTAATCCCTGTCTGGGAAACCGCTTATTGTTTTCCCTGCCTCAACACACACACACTTGAGCTCAGTGAGGGGCAGTTACTGATTATTAGATCAGGTTTGTTAGAAGCAGTGAAAACACTTAAATGAGCAGGGCAAAGTGTTTATAAAACCAGCACTGAAAAACACTACTCTAAAAAACTCTTCCGTGGTGTGTTCTTCTGAGAACCATTTTTTGTAAATTAGATGTGAATGTCCAAAAGCCTTTCACAGTTTAAAGAGCCCCACTTAATGTAAACGTAATGTAGATGTCCTATGCCAATTAAATTGTTTTTTAAGAACATTCTGGCCTAGGACCATTCAGGAACCTTTTTTGAAGAGCGTATGTGCTAATAAGGGTTCTCTACAGTACTAGTTGGAAATATTTACAATAAGTCAAATTCACATGAATTTTCCAGTTTTCTTACACAGTATCTTTGCATACAGTGGTTCCTTGTGGACATTTTCTGTTGAGCCACTGACTCACACAAACCCCCATCTGTTGATGATGTATATCATGCTTTTTGCTAAGTGCTGTTTGATTTTATGCACACTCCGTCAGTGCAGCACATTTGCTCAATTGTATTGTGCTAAGAATTTCGATTCCAAAGGAAAATCATCATTAAAAACTCCATTCAGATTTGGCTTCCTTCCGTGAAGCATGACTCAATGTCAACCTTTATAATGGCCCTGCTAAGCTAATGGCCTCCTGTTATCTCTTAACCCGGCCTTTGTTTTACCAATTCTTTTGCCTTTCCTTAGTTTTTCACTTTGCTTGTATAACAGATTGATGTTGGGACTTTCCTCCACGGTCTTTAACAAATGTTTCCTGTTTGTATTTTCACCTTACCAGGGATAACAGCCCGCAGTTGGTGTACATTATCCTGGCTGTTTGGACGTGGAGTATGCTACAATTCCCCTTTCACCTCTCAGGTATGTTGTATGTTCATAAGTACAAGTCAGGTCATGTAGGTTTATTGTTATTTCAGCCATATACACAGTACACAGTGAAATGAAACAGCGTTCCTCCAGGACTACGGTGCAACACAAGAACAAAATCAGAACACCACAAGACTACATAAGTGCAGACAGGACAAATTAAAAGTGCAAAGAGAGCACAAGAGAGCAACAAGAGCAACAAAACAACAGGTCAAGAGAACGTTTAGTGTAGTCAACAATAGTGGCAATGGTTCAAGTTTAAAAATATGCAGATAGATAGCAATAAATAATCAGAAATAATGACAGCAACAGGACAGGGAATGTGTAGTATATAATAAATAAAGGCGGCAGTTGGGGTTTAAGTTGTTTCAGTCAGAACAGTTTAATTAGTCAATGCATTGTGTTTGGATGGAAGGAGGGAGAAAAGGGTGTGTGAGGGGTGTGTGGGGTCATCTACAATGGTGGCTTTGCAAACGCAGAGTGTGGTTAAAATGTGTGCATCAGAGGGGAGCGAGACCCCAGTGATTTATTCTGCTGTCCTCACTATCCCCTGTAGGGTCTTGCAATCCAAAACTGAGAATGCTAGTGACTCTGTAGAATGTGGTGAGGATTTGGGGGGTGGAGGTATGCTCTCCTCAGTTCCTGCAGAAAGTAGTTCCTGCAGTCTCCACTGAGGAGCCATTGATGTTCAGTGGAGCCATTGATGTTCAGATTCAGGTTGTTCACTCTGCACCAGTCTGTTAGCCATTGCACCTGAATGCCACCTCGTTGTTCCCACTGATCAAACATACCATCGTCATGTCATTAACAAACTTTTGAATTGTGCATTGCTGCACAGTCATGGGTAATCAGTGTGAACAGCAGAGGGTTGAGCACACAGCCCTGTGCTTCATGTGATGGTGCTGGAGATGTTGCTTCTGGAGGCCAGGTCTTTGCTTCCAAATGGGCTTGCCATGTCTGATGAACAGCTTGTATGCAAGAATCTGCCTGGCAGAAATGTGATCTGAGTAGTATGGTGAATTCTTGCAGTAAATAAAATGTAATTAAGTAGATTTAATTTGATTTAGGGATTAATTTCAGTAGAACCCATCATTTTTATATGTGTAACATTTGAGGAGTGAATGGCCTGCATTTGACTGAAATTGGAGCGCTTTTGGTATTAGCTGCCCAATTCAAACAACCTCATGTTAATGTAATAACAAAGACTGTAGGCATGATCATGTTTCGTGTTATTGTAATTTCAATCACTAATATATAGTTCCTTGTGAAGTGTTCACTACATACAGGGTGTTTAAGAGAGAAATTCCAAAACTCTAGTGTCAAACAGAGAGAGGGTTGTCCTGCTTTTATATATCTTTATATATATATATGGCCAAAACACCACTGCATGAAGGGAAACTACTCCATGTGATAGAGAAAAGTGAGTGACTCCAGTGTCTATGGCGGAGACATCCTTAAGGTTTTGCAACATATAAGCTCTCTTGTTAGTCAGGTTTTGCAGTGAACTACCCTGACAAGAAAGTTTACCCCTCAGTGTCTTGTGGTTGATGATAGCATTGCACAGCATTCCAAACGAAAAGCCTTAATCATCTGCAATTTCCTTAACTGATTATCAGTGTGTTGGGAATGTAAAGTCACTGCTTTCGAACCCGGGGGATATGGAATGCTATCTGCATGTTGCTAAAGTGAACATCCAAACTAGCTGTGGGAGTCTAGGGAAGCTGCACAGATACTTCATTCCATACAAATCAGCCAGTTACATTTCTTACAAATTATGTTACATACCTGATAAAACTAATTCTTCTACATTTGTGCGTGTAATATCTGACTACGATTTTGTTGACTGCTTTTTGGGGTTTTTTTTAACTGCTTTTGGACTTTGCCCATTGTCTGTCCACAGTGGTTAATTCGAAAGCAGATGATGAGTGTGAGAGCCAGGGTGACTCTTTCCTCACCAGACACCGGACAGACTTTTGGACTGTGGTGGAAACCCTCTTCATTCAGGATGGCCCATTCCTTGTCGTTCGCTTGGCAGTCATGAACCATTTTGGCATCGTCCACCAAATGCTGGTCTTCTTTACCATCAAGAACTTGCTGGTGGTGTCATTGAATGTCTACCGGATGTGGGTCATTTTTCACGACTACCGATCAATCTGAGGGTCCATAATGCAATCGCAAGGCTATTAAATGGGAACCCAGTAGCTCCATGAACTGGTAGTGGTTTTGGTTGAATCCTGGCTGCTGCTGTATCGGTGCTGGTTGGACTCATCTGAACAGTATTGCCATCTTGACCAGTTTACAAGAAGACACTGATAACACATGACAGTGATGTATTGAATTACTGGATCTGCAGCTCTCACATAAGTAAAATACATACAACACGGCTGTTACCAAAAATTAAGTGAACTAAGAAAAAAAAAAAACTTTTTAATGTAATATGTTTTATTCATATGGTAGTTATGTAGTTAAGAATAGGGCACAAACTAACACATGGTAAAATGTAACATGTCTATTTTATGTAGTTTAACATAGTTTACAGTTTCCAAAAGAACATGCTTTTGGTCATCATTTCATTTTCTCATAGCAAGGTCAGATTGTCACAGATATTTTTGATGTTCACCCTGAAGTAACATTTTTCATCACAGAGATTTTTTATTTAATACAGTTTGTGTATAACACTGTATGATACAGAATTTACACTTTTTATTTCTTTTCTTGCTTGTAATACAGCATGTAATAAAATAGTGGTCATCAATCCTCCTCTGTTTAGCTATAGTCTGCATTTAACATGCTCCTCCCTTACTTAATGCTCCAGCTGATCAAGGACTTCTAATGAAGTTCATTAGCAGGTGTTGCAGATTGTGGCTTCTCAGGAAAGTAGATTTCCAGCACCAGAGTTGGTGACTATTGCAATCCTGGTTTTAATGTATGTAATTTAGGTCAGGTTGTAACACAGTGCTTCTAAATCTCCTCAAGTAAACATGTAAGTGTGCTACAAATGTCAAACAAAATATATTTCAGTGCTAATTCTGTGCTAATATTTACTGCATTATTTTGGATGCATAGATTTTTTGGGGATGGGGATTAGTTTGGAAAGCTTATGTTTCAAAAATATAGAATTGCAAAATTGTTGTTTATAATGCGTCTGTGGCGACTTGGCCCTCTATTTGTCAACACTGCCCCAGGATTTGTTGTATTACCTGTACTTTGTCAAAAACAAAGCTTATGTTTTCATATGTAGCCAAGACGTGCAGCCCCCATGATCAAATATTTATTAAACATAAAACAAAATGGAACACTCCCCTAACAATCTGAATCAAGTACATTCAACACTTTTTTGTATGAAACATTTACAGAGTGAGTATATAGGTGAGATGACAGTGTTAATTATTTTATAGATTTTATTTTATAGACTGTTATTTTATAGTTTATTGCTAGAATTTATCATCTCTACAGAAAGGATGTGCTTAGTAAAGATTTTTCAAAGTAAAGATGTTTAAAAATAAGTTAGGTGACATAAAAGAGAGCACTGCATGTAATTAGTCACAGTTTCTTGAAGTTACTTTAATATCACGCTAAATACTATAAAGTGCTAATTATTGCTGCGACAGAAATGGCTGCTTTTCTTCTGCTGCCGTCTGGTCTTTGTGGCGTGAGAACATTCCTTTATACTTTCGTGACTGGCATCCTACCAGTTTTTATAAAGGGTAGGTGGCTTCTTCCTCGCACTTTATTTCATGCCACTTGTCACTTACAGAACAACTTGCCAGCTTTGAGAGACTAGAGTGTAGTTAAAGATGTAATTATGGAAGCAGACCAAGCTCTTCCTTTATTCCCCTTTGATTGGAAGACTTGAAATCTGTGTGCGTGAATCAGTGTAAATAGAATAGAATTTTTCAGAGCAATGGTTTAATCCACCGACTGTATTTGGTTACAGAGACGTCCCATGCTGACGATGACCAAACAAAGGGCAAAGCTTGGAACTGGTTCCTCGAAATAAACAAGCAGTTGTATGACTTGAGACATCACCTGCAGGAAAGCACAGCGGTTACTTTGGCCGTCAGTCACATGGGCGTGAGGGTGAAATCAAGGTCCTGTGTGAATTGGCCCGAACAGGCAGCGCCATAGAGCTCAGTCAATAAACAAAGATGTGTCTTCCTTGCTATTTTTCCTCTAATGACTCACTGATGTAATTATCTCCGATGAACTGGAATGTATGTCTAAACAGATAAAGTCACTTTGTAGTCTACCAGAGTGAAGAAAAGGCCTAGACATCTAAATCTACTCTGACCTTTATTTCCTTGCAATTATCCAAGAGGAAGTCATGCTTTATAACACAAGGCCCACTTCAATTTCCTTAAATTGTGCATTTCACTCACATTTGTAAAGTTCTGATAAAACTTTGTGCCACATATCCAAAAAGGTGGATTCCACAGCTTGCATCCCTTTTTGCTGGAAATGATAAGGAAATGTTTTGAGATCTGCCAGCAGATTAGTAGGTTCAGGAAAATATGAGCTTCCCATGAAAGACTAAGAAAAAATATCTCATTTTAGCTGCTTGATCTTACCCTCAGAATATGGACATTGGAATGCCCTGTAGTTCTGCTGTCATTGCTCTGGTATGTAAATACTGTATGCACACATAGGAGGGGAGTTATGGTGATTCTGAGGGCTCAGCACTGACAGGGGGCCCTCCAAGAACACTATTATTGTTATTATTAATATTATTATAATTGGGTTAATGTAATTCTCTCTCACTCACTCATTTTCCGCTTAATCCACACTAGGGTGGTTAATGTAATTAAAATAATCATTTTAGGTATTAAAACCTACAAATGGTTTGTTTCTCTGTTTTAGGTAAAATGATCAGGATGGCCTTCTCCATTCACCCCTCTTCTCTATTTATTGCATGGTTCAATCTGGCTAACACTCTTCAGCCACAGAGCATGCTACAGTTGTTGTTTTCAAGTAAGTGCACGTACAGGCAGAAGAGAGGCGGAGGTGTTAGTAGATTTATCGTCATTGAAAAAGTTGTCATATTCCTCTCATGCCCATTAACACATAGCAACCTCGCAAACATTACTACTGTGGCTTAACCGCTTCCTGCATGATGGAGCTAACTAACAACTTACATTGCTGTGTCACAGCCACTGTCTTTTCACCTCAACTACATTCAGTAGTTTATAGTCTCTAAAATTTAAATTAGTGCAATTTTGGTCTATATGTAATTATAAGAGCTCAGTTAATTTCCAGTCTGGCTAATCAGGACTGCCCTTGTCATACCCTCAGCATAGAGGGTAATACCTCTACCATAGCATGTACCTCTAGCTAATAGTAACTAAATTAGCTCTTTCAGTTTTTCCAGTAATGAACCTTGACAACTGGTACATTAAAATAAGATCAGTAGCCAGCTAGACATCAAACAAAAAAGCCACATCTTGGTGAAAAAAAGAGTGGACAAGCTACATACTGATTTTACATACTGATATACTTAGTGTTGGGAGTTTTATGGATTTTTCTCTTAAAAATGTTTAAGCACTAGTACTTAATGGCTGTTTTGAATGGAAACTGAATAAATCCTCCTAAAACATATTTTCTTCGGAATACTGAAATAATACTGAAGCTGTACATAAATACTCAATATTGATTTAAAATTATTATTCAATATTTATGCATGTTATAAGCTCCTATGTAAGTAGCCTTTAAGAAAGCTGTTACTGAACATTTGCGGCTCTCTTCCACAGCTCAGCCTGCAGGTTTACTATGGGCACAAAGGGAAAGGAATAAGTGTCAGGTCTCACCCTTTCTCCCCAATGAGGGCAAGTGCGTAGACAGACATTCATGCTTGATAACTTTTATTGAACCCTATAAACAAAAGGAACTTAGGTATGAGGGCCAGGAAAACCAAACTGTAGCAAAACAGGAGATTGGAAAGACACTCGAAAACAAAGCCAGGATGACGGTTGACCGACAACTCAGGTTGGTCACTGACGAACTTTAATACTGAATACAAAACCTTACCACCCAATAACCAAACACAAACACTAATTTTTTAATCCTTAAAACCCACCACCACTTCCAAAACAAAACTCAGGCGGCCTCTAGCCGCTGTTGACAGGACATGACAGTTCCCCCCTCCCTATGGTGCCCCCAGGGCTCCCAAAGCTCCAACAATTGGCGGAGGCAGGGCAGGGCAGGCCCCGCCGTGTCCTCCAGGACGGAGCCCCGTCCCGGGAGCCCCACCATGTCCTCCAAAATTCTAGAGCTCTTTGGGGTTCCAGGTCCCCTCCAGGGTGTAAATAGAGGTGGAGCTGGAGCTGGGGTCTCTACACTAGCCACCCCCTCCAGGGCCTTTGACCTACTGCAAACCCCTCTGGGACCTCTGAGCCACTGCTAACCCCCCCTGGGGCCTCTGAGCCTCAGCTAACCCCCCCTGGGGCCTCTGAGCCTCAGCTAACACCCCTGGGGCCTCTGAGCCACTGCAAACCCCCTCTGGTGCCTCTGAGCCACTGCTAACCCCCTCTAGGTCCTCGGAGCTAACACTAACCATCCCCTCTGGGGCCTCTGTTATGCTAGCTCTACCCTTGAGAGTACCTAACCCCTCTAGGGCACCCACTAGGAGCCATCTTAGTGCTGGCACGGGCAGCTGGAGCCGTCTTGGTGCTGGCACGGGACGCTGGAGCCTTGGCTCTGCGACGTGGCTCTGTGGCGTGGCAGCTTGGCCGCTGCTTGGCTCTGGAGCGGAGCTTCATGGATCTCTAACTCTGCGGCTTGACTCTCTGACTTGGTGGCTTGGCTCTCCAGCGTGGCGGTTTGGCTTTCGGGCACGGCTGCTTGCCTCTGCGACGCGGCGGCATGGTTCTGGGGCGCAATGACCACTTCTTGGCTTGGCCGCGGAGCTTTGTTTCTCAGGAGCGTGGGCTTGAATAGCAGCAAGGTGGGGTGTGTAGCCTCGTGGAGCGGCGAGACGGGCTGCATGCCCTTCCGGAGCTGCTGTTGGCCGATGGCCATGACCAGACTCACGAACTTGTCCAACCAGCCTTGCTGCTCAGTGCGCTGCTCGAGAGTCCTCAGAGCCAGCGGGAGGATGGGAAGAGCACCAGGGCCCTCCCTCGTGAATGGCACCTTCGCGGCAGGACGCCAGCGGGAGGACTAGAAGAGCTCCAGGGACTCTATCCCTTGTGACTGGCGCTGGCTGAGGAGCTGGCCTGTTGGCTCTGTTGTAGGCAGCCATGTCTCATGCTTTCAGGTCTTGGGAGAGCGCGGAGAGCTGTGCCAGGAGCCACTCCTCCTCCTCGGGCCCACATACCACTCTTGCCCTATCTAAACAAAATTCAGGCAGCCTCTAGCGGCCGTTTACAGGATATGACAATAAGAAGACTGATACTGTTGTGATGTTTAACTATATTACAACTAAAATAAGTGCTTTGTATAAAAGTGTCTGCTAAATTATTGTAAGTAATAGAAAAGACTTAAGTAAATTAGTAGATATTTAAAAGCACAAGGTTTAAATTTGAAGCTAATACTTAAGCTAATACATCAAATGACCTTGAACATTGTGATACTGTCACGTCCCCCTGTGACTCCCACATACAAACAGGCGTGATTGCAGACATTCATGGTTGACATTCTTTATTTAAGTCCTGAAAACCAAAAGGCACGAGGGCCCATGAAACAAAACTATAGAATTCTTACAAACAAAGGAGTCCGGAGACACATAAACACCAGGATAGTCTGACAGTGGTCCGACCACTACTGTCGATCCCCAAAGAACTTAACCAATCACAAAGCAAATAGTGTTCTCTTGAGCACACCACCAGCTGCCACAACTAATTAACTAAACACAAACCCGGTGTGCTCAAGAATAAACCCAACACAAAAAGAAACCCCTGGCGGCCTCTAGCGGCCACCCACCATCACTGTCCCCAGACCTGACAGATACATTAAATTAGTGCGCAGTCTCAGTAGATCAGAATCTGTTTCTTAATAAAGAGAAGTATTTTCTATACTTACATGGCCCCTTCAAATATATTAGTAGTGGTCCAAATACTTTTTGTTCTATTTCGTATTTTATATTTTCATAATATTTTATGTTATGAGAATAGAAAAAATATGAGCTTCTTTTGTTTGAGTCAAAGATGAAATGTGTGAAATGTGTGAAATAAAAATTTAAATATTGATTTTACATACATGTTGTATTAAAAGAACAATGTCTTTGTCTTGCCAAACAAAGGTCTCGAAATCTTTCTGATCTCCTACTTCCGTATGGTAAGCCACAAATGTCAGAGCACCCCTCTCTGTAGTCAAGTACCAAAAATATATTACTTTAATATTTACACTTATTTGCACAGCTGAAACACCTGACAGGCTCCAATGTAGAACAGCACTTGTAGCCCTTGAGCTTGCAAAGTATAGAACTGACATCGTAGCACTCAGTGAGACAGCACTACACAGAGAGGACTCCCTGGAAAGAGAAAGGGATCCCCAAAGGCACACACCACCACCACAGAGTGGGCTTTGCGGTGAAGCTGCAGCACATCCTAGAATTCCCCAGTGACATCAACAAATGACATGATGCGTTCCCCTTACAAAGCGATGCTTTGCCCCCTCATTAGCACTCAAGCCCCAGGCCTGGATGCAGTGTGTAACATCAAGGTAAAGTAAAGTGCCATGGCCCCTTATAGTCACACATGAACAATCCGAAACCGTTTCTCTGCATTTAATTGATTCACCAAGTGAAGCAGAGGGCTGCCACCAACACAGGGCACCCAGGGAGCAGTACCTTGCTGAAAGACACCTCAGTGATGCTATTAGCAATCCTGGGATTCAAACCCACAACTTTCTGACCCCAGGGGTAACTCCCTAACCACTAGGCCACCAGACATTTAGAGAACGCTTGATTCTATCATTCAGAAAACCCTGGCTACAGCAAACCGTAAATTCATTTACGAATTGTGCCAAAATATTATCACTCCTGCAAACAAAACTCAAAGTTCCCCAGTCCAACACTGGGTCTTTCACCCTGAAATCCACTTTTGCTCTGGTGAAAGCTGTGAAGTAGAATGTTCTCCAGATCATTAAAGTCCCAGAAAGAGCAAGAAATCCAAAACCTCACAGACTGCAATAGCACCCAGGGAACAAATTATTGTCCCTGTCTGATCAGCAGAGGGGAACACTCTCCTCAAGGACTCTGGCCTCTGCCCAGATCACTTTGGAACTCTCTTCAACGGCACCAACCCCACTGATCTTTATAGCCTCAGTAAACTTCCAGACCTTCCACTGATCCTGCATTGTAACACTCCACCATAGTTCTTTGAAAACCCTAAGCCATAAGGGGCTCAAAGAATAACTAAAGTTCAGGACCCAGTGTGATCCCAGCATATAGCAGTACACCACCTGATCATAAACATTTGGAAGTCCAAGATCCTCTCAAAGGATCAAACCCACAACCATCTGATCACAGGGGAAACCCTCTAACCACTAGACCACCAGTGGAGATATGAATACTTCCTGCATGACCTT
Organism: Bryconaethiops microstoma; assembly: GCA_037577275.1. NCBI lineage: Eukaryota > Metazoa > Chordata > Actinopteri > Characiformes > Alestidae > Bryconaethiops > Bryconaethiops microstoma. The sequence continues at coordinate 13,966 of JBBJLS010012703.1, forward strand.
GACTATTTATACCAGCCTTATATTTGGGCCTAAATGCCAAAAAGCTTAGCTTGGTTTGATGAGGGAAGCTTTCGTGTCGCATTCTGTCATCCTGAAATGACAATTTATAAGAAAACTGTGTTGGTAAAATCTACCCACCAGAGGGCGACAAACAACAGAAAGAACAACATCAAAGCATGAATGCAATCGAATTGCATTAACAAGGTGCAATTTTATTTTTTTAATACACTACAACAGTCAATTTAGATGATCAGTGATCATTCACATTTGATCTCTATTTAATGTTTAATGGCAGTTTCAGAGAAGATAATTTTGGGTTTTGTCATCTTATTTTAACAAGCGCTAGTAAATTAATCATAACAATTCTGTTCAATAATCTGATGTGCTCCAATGAGAAATTATCACAGACTTTTTTTTCATGTCAGCTCATATCATCACACGCATCAGTTTTGCAGTTAGGTAATCCTCAAAAAAAAGTAAGTTATGCAATTTTGTTTTGGAAGTGGTCCAGTGACAGGGCCCTGGCCATTGGTCAGGTTCAGCCAGTATTCTCAGTATTAGTTTTGTGGGTCACTATGAGCAATACAAGCAAAATAGAACTACATCAAGAGCCACTCATAAATGCTGGGACTGTCAGGTTGAGGATTATGCATAATACACTCTCATCAAAGAGAGAAAAAATGGAAAAAAAAACAAAGCCCGTTCCCCCAAGCTGAAACACTGTTTTGAAGGACGATTTGATGTCATCAAGAAGCCCAGCCTTTTCTAGGTCAGCTTGGTAGAAACTAGGGGTGACCTTGAGAGAGCGCCATTAATGCTAAAGACAGACATGAGGGAAACAGCAACGGGCAGTGTGTATGGGGAAAAATGCTCCTTGGCTTTGTGTCCACAATCTTTTGTTTAATAAATTCAAAGGTACCAAGTCAGCACAGCTCTTAACCAAGTTTGTAATGATCCCATTAAACACTTCGCTTGTAAAAGGTTACTAATGAGACAGAGTTATAGGGACCATATCATGGAAAAGTACATTTTCTTTGGCAGCCGATATAAAAATACAAAACTAATACAGGATATGGGCTCTATATAGTAAGCAAGTCTATTGAGCCATGGAAAAATCTATGAATAGCTGGCAGCCTTTGACTGCTTTGTCCTGGCACAACAGTAACTGAATACGCCATCATCACATAACAATAGATTGCGTTCCTTTTTTTCTTACCTCTGATGCGAACTCTCTCCCTGATAAGCAATGCATGCAAAGTGACAGAGACAATTGCACACAAAATGTCCTGAATTATCACTTCAGTAATGACACCTAAAACATCTATGACTGAATTAACACATAAATGGGGTTTTAAGGTTCCATGTATAAAAAAAAAGAATATGCCCCTCACCAAAAAATGATATTTAATGTTACAAAAGCTGATACTCTCTTGGCATGACACTCCCAACTATTCCAGCATTAACAAGAATGTTCACATTAGACTACCTATTTAAGATTTTAAACTGATTAATAATACAAGTCAACATGTCAGAATCATCAGAGATAAGTTTATGTGGGTTTTGTAGTATTTTTCAGGCTGATTTCAAATCTGTGTTTAGTTTTTCCCGCACGTACAGTTTTTGTTATGAAGCTAGTTGTATATTGCATGATAGTTGGTATAATTAGCGTATAATAATCATGTACTAAGCGTTTTTGCAGAAACAGTGGTAGCTGACTGACACTGATCATTATATCTATGCCACAGTGTGCACCTATCTGACTTCGCACTGAAAA
>JBBJLS010012723.1:0-15737 GCA_037577275.1 Bryconaethiops microstoma
AAATTATCAGACAGGTTTAATTGATTTCATGCCAGGCCCAAAAAAAAAGTGTTCCTTTAATTTTTGTGAGCAGTGTAGTAACTGGTAATATTGACCATCTATTAATCACTTCTGTAATAGATTCAATTAATGCACCATAATTTGCAGATACTAAGCTATCTATTTTAGGGGTAATTTTTATTCCTAAATAGGTCAAACTATCTGTGACCACTCTGAATTGTGTTTGAACGTGTGCTTTTAATCTTCCGGAATGTTTGAGAAAAATAATGGCCAATTTGGATTTGTTGAGTTTGTAGCCTGATATTTTGTCAAATATATTAATAGTATTGAGTAGGTGGAAAATTGATTGTTTCAAACTGGATATCACTAAAATCACTGCAATCTGCATAAAGCCCTATTTTAGACGCAACATTCTTTATTTTAATACCAATAATATTAAGATTACTTCTAATGGCAATAGCCAGCAGTTCTATTGCAAGCACAAATAAAAGTGGAGAAAGGGGACAGCCTTGACAAGTGCCCCTAGGCAAACTAAAGGATTTAGATATGATATTATTAGTTGCAACTGAGGCTTTTGCTTTATTATACAATACTTTAATCTAAGATGAGAAATAGCTGCCAAACCCAAATCGAGAAAGAACTTTATGACCCTATCAAAGGCTTTTTCTGTGTCCAATGATAGCAATGTGGTGTCCAGACATTCCGATTGAGCATGGATAATATTTAGGACCTGATGGACAGCATGAAAAGCTTGGTGACCCTTTACGAACCCATTTTGATCAGGATCAGAGAGAAAGGGCAGGTGTTTTTTCAGCCTTCGTGTTAACACTTTTGCTATTATCTTAGCATCACAGTTTATTAGTGAACCTGGTCTGTAGGACATTTTGGTGGTGATTTTCCAGGTTTTAAAAGTATCATTATAAAAGCATTATGCTGAGAAGGGGGAAGCTCACCTGACTTAAAGCTATCTACTATCTTATCAAACAAAGGAGATAATAGCTTTCATTTAATTATTTTGTAAAAATCTATTGGAATTCAGTCAGATGCCTTTCCTGCTCTCCTGTGTCTATTGCATCTGACACTTCATTTATTGTAATTGGGGAATCCAGCCTTCTTTCTGAAGCCCATGCGTCCAGGTCACATGACACACACAAGGACACGGAAGTGAAGCGTGTCACATGGTATATAAACAAGGAAGTGGTAGGATGGAATCGCTCAGTCATTAAGTCCCTTGCCCAATTCAGTTCATCCACCACACTACACTGGGCAAACAGTATCGGCCAAGTCTGTGACAGAATGACTGAGCCTTACGCTGTGAACCCAGTTGAGTTTGCCATCTTATGCAACAGCGTTGCTCAGTAGGTGGCTGAGACAGATGGGCTGAGACAGATGACTTTCCTGCTTTCCTGTGTCTATTGCATTTGACACTTCATTTATTGTAATTGGGGAATCTAGCTCGGCCTTAGCTTCTTCACCAAGTTAAGGAATTTTTATAGAAAAATTCCCAAAATATTGACAATTTGTAACCAATGAGGTTTTAGATGCCAGATTGACTGTGTGCACTGTAAACAGCTGTAGTTGAGTAGTTAACCATAATTAAAAAGTGATCAGAGATGAAAATACTCTTATAAGCACAATTGCTAACTCTAGAAGCAATTGAACTGGAGATAAGGAAATAATCTATGCGACTATAGGTATTGTGACTAGTAGAATGACAAGAATATTCTCTTTTCACGGGGTTCCCCAATCTCTAAAAATCTTTTAAATTCAGTTCATGCATAAATTGCTGTATTGTTGGTTCTTGGATGAGAAGAGTCTAAACCTGAGGATCTGTCCAGTTTGGGGTCTAGGGCACAATTAAAATCACCCCTTATGACTATATCACCATGAAGGTATCATCAATATTAGGTCCATAAAAGTTAGGTCTAGAATCAGATTCTGGTTCATCAGGGAACTTTGTATAATGATGAATCTACCTGCAGGATATAGCATAGTTTCTTGTATATGAAGGGGTAGGGATTTATGGATAAGCACTGCTACTCCCCTGGCGTGTGATGAGAAGGAACTTACAATTACTTGACATAGCCATCTTTTTCTTAACTGTGCAGTTTCACTTGAGAGCAAGTGTGTTTCTTGGGTGATATTGTTTAAACCTATTCATTACCTGTTTTAGTTTGACAAATTTTCTAAGGCTTTTATCATTCCATTATCATTCAATTCTAGTTTGAAATCGCTACCCATTTACTCAATAGCTTTTATAGATGTAGCCCCCCTGTGAAAACCACACTGTTATCCCTCCCTCCCAAACTAAAGGCTTGGCTATATTTACTGATCATTTAAAAGGAGCAGAAAAATGTCCTATTATTAATAACACAGGCTTTTGCTCCAACCCTGATGATAGAAATTGGTGGTCAAGAGACAACTTAAATGATACCATTCTTGCGCAACTGCCGTATTTTATGTCTAATGACTTAAGCAAGATTATTTACGACCCATATAGCTCTGAGTTCAGTATTAATTAATGTCATCAGACAGATTAACCATCACTTTGATGGTGAACATTCCGAATAAATTCTTCCACATCTGTTGGGGTGTCAATAAACTGTTGATTGCCCCAGTGAAAACCCTTCAGCTTAGCTGGAATGAGGAGCCCAATGTTTATACTTTCACCTGGTTATATTTTCCATTGCTTCGAAAGCTGCGTGGACAAATCTGGGGAAAACATTACACGGTGGCCCTTGGACATCACCTTTCCTTTTTATCTTAGGAATTGTGGAACTTCATGATGATTGTGCAGGAGGGGGTTCTGTTCAAAGTTTGCTGACTTTTAAATCTATGGGCTCGCTCTATGATGAGTGTATTTGGAAAGGCATCTGGACCCAGAACCTCGGGCAGCCAGGATTAGGTCTTTGTTCAGCATTTTGAATGGTCAAGTGGAAAGAGAAGCCTGTTATAAGTACAACATAAGCAACAGAGTGATGCTCTTATGATATGGAAGCATAAATTTAGGATGGATGGTCAGAGCTCAGAGTCCTACTGCTGCTCAGTTAGATGCCATAACTGGAACTCCAATGAACCTTCTTTAAGGAAACCTTCTTTCTGAAGCCCATGAGCACAGGAATCACAAGACAAACACATCGGACGAGCGCTCCCTGCCACTGTGGAAGGCCTCATCTAACTTTGTCTACGCATTGACCAGAGGATGAGCTCTCGTTTGAGACTGGCCCCTCATACCCTGCTGCCGGCGACATGCTCCAGACCATGTCCAGCCCCGGAACCAGCACCCGCCGGTTCTCCGCCTTGTCCCATAGACCACTCAGGAGCCAGGGAACCAATGCAGTTAGGGCACACCTGTCTGACCCCTGAGCAGAAGGAAAGATGCTATCAGGAGGGCCTTTGTGCCTATTGTGCCTCCCCCAAACACCATTGTGCTGTCTGCCCTCTCTGGCCGGGAAACGGTCAGACCAGGTGAATAGGGAGAGGAACTCACCTTGTCCCATTATTGCCTCCTCCACCACCCCGACTGTTTTTTGCTTGATGGTCCAGACTCACCTCCAGTTGGGCCACATATGGGTTGTTACCTCTGTATTTGTGGATTTAGGGGCGGCAGGAAACTTTATCGCCTGAACCTTTGCTGCCCAATTGGGAGTGAGGCTGGAGCTGTGATCCCAGCCGGTAGAAGTCACTGCCATGGATCACTGCCATGGACCTTACTTCTCTCCCTCACCATCGATGGCCACTACGAAAAAATCCAGCACCTCGTCAGATTTTTCACCTAACCACCCATCATTCTTGGACACCCTTGGCTTCTTCTACACAACCCTCTCATCTTCTAGACCCAGAACAAAATTCTTCAATGGGGGCTGACCTGTCATGAGCTTTGTCTCCGGGCGACAGCTGGGACGTACTCTGGGGGGTCCGAGGCCCCCCGACGTCAACTGGGAGGCCACTCCCGTCCTGTATTGTGATTTTGCACAGGACTTCAGCAAACTAGGTGCCATCCAACTGCCCCCTCATCGACCCTCTGACCTGGCCATCAATCCCCTGCCAGGCATGGTACCACCCTGCAGCCATTTATTTTCTCTATTAGCGGAAGAACAAAAAAGCCATGGAGGAGTACGTAGCCAAAAGGCTATGCCAAGGAACCATCCAGCCCTCCTCCTCTGCTGCTGCCACAGAGTTCTTCTTAATGAAGAAAAACTTCGGACCTCCAACCCTATCAAGGGCTTAACAAGATCACTGTAAAGAAAACAACGCCATCTTCCACTCACCAACACTGACCTGGGTGCCCTCTCTGGTGCCTCCATCTGCTTCACTTGGTGAATGGGTTAAATGCAGAGGAAGAATTTCATACCTTTCACATTGTGTGCTGTGGTGTGTTAACATATGACAGAATGGTCACTTTCACTTTTTTTACTTTCATCTTCACCAAATTGGATCTCAGAAGCATCAGGGAGGATTGCCTTAATCACACCTACTGGCCACTATGTGGAAGTGGACACCTCCAATGTGGGAGTAGGAGCCATCCTCTCCCAACAAAGTCCAGACCAGAAACTGCATCTGTGCAGTTTCTTCTCCATAATATTCAACCCCACTCAGCAGTGCTATGATTTATGATGTGAGTTGTTAGCCATCAAGTGGTCTCTGGAAGAGTGGCATTACTGGCTCCAGGGTGGCAGTGAGCCATTTACGGTCTCGATGAACCACCAAAATCTCATCACTATAAAGCAGGCTACACAACTTAACCCTCGACAGGCACGTGGGGCATTGTTCTTTAGACATTTTAACTTCCACCTCTCACACCACCGGGGGATGAAGAACACCAAGGCAGATGCCCTGTCACAACACCATGAGGCTGACGGCCCCTGCACCTTTCCTGCCTCCATACTTCATCCTCTCCCCACTCCGTTGGGGTCTGGAAGACCATATCCGCCGGGTGCAGACCTGGGAGACCACTCCGGCAGCTGGATGATCACCTGGATGACTTTTCATTCACTTTTTCGCCCGAAGCCCTCAAATGGAGCCACTCCTCTACCCTCTCCGGTCATTCAGGGGTCCACAGAATCCTCACACTCCTCCATCAAGCCTTCTGGTGGCCCAATATGGCCAAAGATGTCAGAGAGTTCATTCGGGTGTGTGTGATGTGCGCCAAAGCCAAGACCTCCAATTAGCCCTCCTCTGGGGAACTTCAAACTCTTCCAGTCCTTCACTGTCCCTGGTTGCACATTGAGGTGGACTTTGTCACTGGTCTGCCAGAGTCAGAGTGAAAAGATACCATCTTGACCGTCGTCGACCGATTCTCCAAGGCTGTTCACCTGGTGGCTCTCACCGGAGTCCTCTCAGCTAAAACCACTGTGGAGATGATATTAGAGCATGTAGTATCTTTGCATGTGTTCCCCAAGGACATCATCTCAGACAGAGGGCCTCAGTTCACCGCTAGATTCTGGAAGGCCTTCTGCTTTCGGATTGATTCTTCCTGCAGCCTCACTTCCAGAAACCACCCTGAGATGAACGATCAGATGGAGCAGACCAACCAACAACTGGAATGCATCCTGAGATACTTTGTTTTGGATTTCCTGAGCTCCTGGGCCCACTACCTCATCTGGGTTGAGCTCTCACACAACCTACTCACCTCCACCGCCATGGTTCTCAGTCTTTTTGAGGTATGCCGTGGTTTCCAACCTCTGGTGTTTGAACATCAGGAACCGGAGGTTGATGTACCTTTGGCTCAACAGTTGGTCCGCAGGTGCCGGCAGCTCTGGAATGAAGCCCACACCACCATCCAGCATGCTAACGTCTGCTACTCCAATCAACATTGCTGTCAGCACCCTCCAGGACATTTGTTCCATATAGGTGACAGGGTATGGCTCTCCACACGAAACCTCCACCTTCACACTGAATCCAAGAAACTTACCCCCTCCCGCTACATCAAACCCTACAGGATCACCCACAGAATTAACCCCGTCACCTACCAAATCCAGCTGCCTGCTTCCTTAGTGTTTTACGTCTCCCACCTGAAGCGAATCTTCTCACCCTTGGTTCTCCCGGCCCCGGATCCACCCCCTCCCTGCATTATCGACGATGGTCCTGCCTATACCATGCAGCAGATCCTCGACTCAGTAAGGGCCCAAGGAGTGGTCTTGGGTCCCCAGCCGGTTCATCCTGGACCCCTCCTTGATTCAGGACTACCCTCGCCATGTATCCTGCCAGCTGGGTCAATCTGGTGACTGTCATGCATACTAGTCATGTGATGCACACAAGGAAGTGAAGCATGTCACATGGTATATAAACAAGGAAGAGGTAGGAAGGAATCGCTCAGTCATTGAGCCCCTTGCCCAACTCAACTCTACACGACTCCAGCGGTACCATGATTATTGCGGTTCACTCTCACTTTACCTCTGACTGTGTGTGTGAGAACACAGATTCCAGGTGGGATGTCTCTACTCTCGAGTGACTCTTATCATACTTACTCCACCTTTTGACTCTTCTTCAAACAAAGTTCTTACACAAAAATCAACTATTTTCAGACGATTAAAAAAATTATCTAATTAATTACATGCTCTCTGATCAATTAATGTAAAATAAACACATACATTTTTGCTGTGAACATATATAAACATTTAAATGATAGCTCTAGTGTAGTGTTTTTGCAGGGGGCATCTCGCCTGTTTCACTCATAAAAATCGTTGGGTGTATAAGTGAAGGGGGAGGGCACTGTTTTCAGGTCAGAATTGTCATTTTGGTTCCCATCGTGTTTACTGAACTTTCGTTATTGACACTTTTTTCTGAAGCACTGTTACCAAAAGATATAAAAATATTACTGAAAGCTCCTCCTCTTTACTCTGTTCTTATTCAAACAACGTTAGATGAAAAGCAGCTGTTTTCAGATTGTCATAATGCAGAATTGTTATTTTGCATTTCAATGAGTTATGTTTACAGAATGTTCGTTATGGAAACCTGCCTTCTGGAGCCCAAGAGCACTGAAATCGCACTTTCAGGGAAAGAAACAACTATTGAGCACTGTTTATCAACATGAAAATATTAATGAGAACACCACATCTGTACTCTGTTCTTTGTCAAACATTTTTCAAATGTTATTTCTTCTCCCCCCCTAAAAAAACATGTTGTCAGGTCTGGGGTCAGTAACGGTGGGCGGCCACTAGAGGCCATCTCTTTTCTGTTTTTTGGTTTTGGGGTTTGGTTTGGATGATTATTAGTTACAGCGGTTTTGTGTTAGTGTTCCTGTTTTGTGATTGTTTTTTTGGGTTTAAGGTTTTGGTATTTCGTTTGTGTGTGACCGTTGTCAGTCAACCGCTCATTATAGCCTTGATTTCTCCTGTCTCCTTTCGGTTTAAGAATACTACTGTCTTGACTTCGGCTCTCATGCCAGTTTTGTTTCTGTTTTGAATAAAGATGAAGCACTTCGAATTTGAATGGTGTGAATGTGCCTGCCTTGTGTGTCTGGAGGAGGAAACTTTTGCCTTAACTTCTGACTTTTCTTTGACAGGTGTTGTTTAGGTGTACTTAGCCTGCAGTAACCTGGTTAAATAGCGGACGTTGATTTAAGTATAGCTTTACAGGTTTGAGGAACAGATGTGGACTACTTGAGCACTGATGTACATTGCTCTGGATAAGAGTGTCAGCTAAATGCAGTAAATGTAGATGTAGACAAAAATTCACTTTTCTTTGTTGTGACCCCCCACGGGAGGTTGTTTTGTTTATGTTTTTTGTGTATTTTTTTTGTATTTGTGTTTTCATTTTGTGTATTTTTTCCCCGGCAGCACCCATGGACAGCTACATGGACCTTCTGCACTCCCCCCTCACTCATGATTGGCTGCAGTTAGCTGCAGTATGGTTTTGCGTATCTGTTGCTTTGTAAAGCATCACTCGGAGTGGGTGACACTGTGAGGGGGACATGAGATCCATGAGAGAAGGCTGAAAGCTGTGTTGAGCCCAATAAGCCTGTGGAAAAAGTATCTTTGGTGTGTTGCCTCATCCATTGCCATTGTGTCTGGAGATCCTAAAGGATATATTATCTAGGTGAGGGCTAGGTGGATAAAAAGAATCCAGGCAAGGGCTATGCAATCTAGGCCACCACACTGCTCAAATTTGGCGTTGTCAGCAGGATCTCCTCAGGTGTGACAATGAATGGGGAACAGCCTATGTCACTCAACACAGCTGGGGTCATCATGTGTTTTTTTGGGGGAGGGGGTTTGGCTAAGCTGTTAAATCGAGGTGGGCACCAGGGCCCAGTCCCTTTCTGTAGTGCAGCAAGTAGATTTTGTGTGTAGCGCACTCAAGGGCGAAGCAGGGAGGGAAGTGGAATTATTGAATAATGAACAGGATACAGCAGTATGAATCTTAGAATTTCTCAAGGGGCTCTATGGGGAGGATACTGGGCTGGCTAAGCTGAGGGCCAACTTTTTTACATGCCCACAACAGCTGGTGGAAGGGGTGGGGTTGTTCATTCTGTTTCCGTGAATGTCATTGCAGGTGGAGGCGAAAGAAGCCTCAGAGGGATGAAGACGATGAAGACACACTTAAAGACAGCTGGTGGCAGGTCTCCTGGCCGAGCCAGCCACGTGGGAGTTGCAGTGGTTGATCTGGTGCCCTAGTCAGTTGATGTTCGCTGAGGCATGTTGGGAAGTGAAGGAGATGGTGATGGAGGGAGCTTACTCCCAACAGACCTTCTGGCCTCTGATCGCAGCAACCCTCAAACAAACCTCTAATTTTGGAGGCCCTGGTGCTGGCATATGCTGACTGCACCCTGAGGTTTTGCATCTATTTGGATTCCAGCCTCCATGGATTGGGGCCTGTGCTCATCCAGGTGCAGGGGGCCAAGAAAGGGTGACTTTGACCTGTGCCATGAGCTGGGATGGGAACATCAGAAAGCGGATGCTTTGTTGTGACGACTGTGGCAAACCACGGATGTTGGTGGACGAATGGGCAGAATGCAGCTTGAAATTTTTCATATATACGGTTTTTATGCAGTAATAAACATGTAGTATCAGAAAATTCTAATTCTCATGAAACAGTCTGCACCAAAATGCCAGGAAGAAGCTGACTGAACCAAAGAGAGAAAGAGCCTGGAACATATCACTACTGAAGGGACATTTTACAACGCCAATTTGAACCGCTTAGAGGATTTAACAATGAATCCTTGGTAGAGATAATGATCAAGATGGCCGGTCACCCCCCTTTTCAAAGAACCCTCTCTCAGATTTCCTGGAGGACACACACACACACACAACCCCCCTCTGCATTCCTAAGGACAGAGAGGAAAATGGATTTTTCTGTTTTGTGTTTTGTTTCCTAAAGTATCTTGTTTCCATACAATGATTATCCTGTGTGTAAGCCAAAGTTAACCCTGTACATTTAACTATTATATAATAATCCGGTATGGTGTTAGTTTATATAAGGAAATTCATAATTCTGAAACTGTTAAAGAAAGAATAGGCATGTTTGATTTCAAATTGATCAGTAATAAGAGTTGGTGATGAGTGTAATATCCATTTTACTTAAAAATATGCTCTTAAGAGGATAAATGTATAAATCCAGACATCTAATTAAGGAATGTTATAAATCACAAAGCCATATGGCCAAGAGTAGAACCAGGAGAACAAAGGATTTCCTGATTTTGGCTTAAAACTGAAGGGTTGCAGCATTTGTAGAAGTCCAAACTGGTGATTACCAAAAGAGGATTATGACTATTATGATATTCATTCATTTGAAGTTTGTTTTTGTGAATAACTATGGTTAAATTAGACTGGATCTGTAAATTAGGCCATAGCTGGTAAAGCTTATCAATTTTTCTTTAATGCTTGGTCTACAAAGCTCTGATCACAACAAGAACAAAACTACAAGTTTCAAGTCACAATTATGAACTGTGCAAAAGTTATGAACTTTATTCTGCCAACAAGAAGTTTCAAAATTCCACAATGTAGTAAAGTGGATTCTTCCCTTTCCTGAGCGCCACAGGGGGTGCCCTTTTGATTGGCCAATGGCAGAAAGGAGGGGGTGCGGAGCCCCATCCTCTCTGGCCATATAAGCAACTGGGTTCCAAAGAGAACTTTGAGAAAGAGTAGGAACAGATACTTGTGTACTTCGTTCCCTGGCATCTCCACTCTGCTTCCACCTCTGAGACCAACAGCCACAACTTCAGAACAACTCTGCAATTTCATCATTTTCAGCTTCAAGACAACGACTGAAACTTCAGAACAACTCTGAACAACTTCATTTCCTTTAAACGTCAAGCTTCAACAACTCCAAGGAGACCAAAGCCTGAAACTCTGCTCCCTCCGAATCAGTGCATAAGTCAACAACTTCCTTCTCAATTTTGATAATCTTGGTGCAAAGTTGACCCAACGTTTGCTAACCTGTTACTGTGTTGTGTTGTTTTATTATGCTCGCTGTTCAAGGACATTTTGACTTTCAATAATCTTATCAACACCACTACTCATTACTACATCATTACTCACATTCGTTTGTGTGTTTTATGTTTGTCTCGTGTAATTAATAAATTTTGACTTATTGTGACCTGTGATTCTTTTCCTTGTTCATAAGGTGAAGTGACTTCATAGCTGATAAAGGCGCCTATGCTCTTATTATAGGTTAAAATTGATCCAATTAATTCATGCAAAACTCTTTTTAACCACGCAATTAAGAAGAGCTTTAACTTCTCAGCTCGCTGCAAGAGAAGTTCACGCTGGTACTTAATAACCCTGCTGAATATAAGACGCCTAATTAATAAATAATTAATTGATTAATAATTGATTATTAATTTATCAATTAATGAATATAGTGGTGAATCAGCCCTCAGCTAATTCCTACATATATTCTGGTGGAGAATCAATCAACTAAGCTAAATTTCCTACAAACATAACTGGTCAGACCCAACTTTCTCTAAAATCTTAGATAGAAATGGAAGGTTAGAGATGGGACGATAATGGATCAAGATTCGTTTTTTTAACAGAGGTTCAATAACTTCTAGTTTAGAGGTTTTTGGTAGATAACCAATGCTAAGTGAGGCATTTAATACTGATAGGAGAGGTCCGATTTTTACTGGTACGACTTCTTTAAGCAAGCTTGTAGTAATAGAATCGAGTGTACAGGTAGAAGATTTCAAAGAGAGAATAATATAAGAAAGTTCTGTTTGTCTAACTAGATCAAAAGATGTCAGTCTCTCAGCTATGGCCAAATTTTGAACAGTATCTGTGTCTGCTGAATCGGGTGGCAAATGTGGTGGAGTCGAATTTCTATATTGAATTCCTTGTCTAGTTGTTTCTTCTTCATTGTCGAAAAAGTCCATAAAAACATCACTAGTATAGTTTGCAGGTACCTGTGGTTCTGCACCTCCTACATAGTTCAGAAATTGTACTAAACAGAAACCTGGGATTACTTTTATTAGATTAAAATGAGGGAAGACAGATAGGCTGACCTTGCTGTGGAAGTGCTCTTTCGTAGTCTTTAATGCGCTCCTTCCAGGCGGAGTGGGAGGATTCTAAATTAGTAGATTGCCATTTGCACTCTTGTCTACGTGCATTTTGCTTTAAAGCACATGTTTGATCATTATACCAAGGAGCAAGCTTTTTCTGTCTAACTTTTTTACATCTTAGAGGTGCAACATATGTAGTCTAGTGTGGATCAAAGAGAGATCTCAAAGCATTCAGTTAGGTTATCTGGGTCTGCTGGACAAGATGGATTGCCAAACGGGGTTGATATTTCTGGGAGGTTTTCAATAAAACTATGAGCTGTGGCAGACGTAATTGCATGACTAATACAAAAGTGATGGGATGTGCTTAAATTATAATAAAGATGAAGTTCATAAGTAATGAGGTACTGATCTGAGATTACTGTAGACTAATGAAGAATAGCTATGTTATCCATTTTAACACCAACAGTCAGGATTAAGTCAAGCGTATGGCCACAGCAGAGAGTAGGACCTATTACATGTTGGGTAAAGCCAACCTTATCTAGAATTTAAGTAAACGCAGATTTTAAAGGATCCTCTTCTTTTTCAAAGTGAATATTAAAATCTCCAATAATTATAATTTTATCACAGCATATTGCTTGATTTGCTATAAAACAGCTGAAATCTAATAAGAACTTTGTATATGACACTGGTGGCCTGTAGACAGTGATTAGGGGGAAAGAGATCTTATTTGTATTTAGATTAGTTATGTTAAGGAACAGAGTTTCAAAGGACAAGAACTTAAACTCAGTTACCTGTTAAATACTTAGGGCATGTCTACATATGGTTCCAATGCCTCCTGCTCTACCGTTTAGTCTAGGACTATGTACGTAGTTGTAGCCTGGACGTGTAGTCTCATTCAGAGTAAAAACTCATCAGGTCTAACCCAGGTCTCTGTAAGGTATAAAGTATCAAGATTCTGAACAGTTATTAATTCATTGACAAGAGCAGCTTTAGGAGTGAGTGAACATATGTTTAACAGTCCCAACTTTAGCTTTAGATCTAAGGTGCTGAACTTACTGGTAGTATGATAGAGATTAATCGAATTATTAGAGCACACATTTTGAAATGTCCTACTTTTCTGTTTAGTTCGGGGGGACAGACACAGTCTTGATATTATAGAACTTAGGGTGAAACCTAGGTGATGACTCAAGGCAGCTAGCAGACAGCCGGTTTAGCCAGTCTGTCTGCCTCCTGGCCTCAGCACTGGTTTGTCAGTAGTGACTACCTGAGCTGCGCTGCTGGCTAGCTAACAGATTATGGGCTATTCTGCCTGAGATGAGAGCATCAAATGGAGTGAGACCTCTTCCTTCCTTTATACCTGTGTTGTATATTGCAATACTTCCGCTTTCCAATAGAGTGCACTACACCAATACACCACACTCTGGTGAGATTTGCTCGTGCGCAATAGCATTCAGCAACAGGCAGAAGAATGGCGGCAACAAATCAGGCATCAAACAATCTAGACTTTAAATTACTTTAAAAGTCTGGGACAATTTCACCCTAGATAAGGCAAAGAAAAAACTTATGTGCAACATTTGCAAACCGGACCGTTCCTGTCCTGGGAGTACTTCAGTAATGCATGAGCATTTGAAAAGGAGACATGTCAGATATTGGGACAAATTGGAATTGGACTCACCACAGTAAGATATTATCTTGTAAGCTGAACTGCAGCATGAATGTACGTTTTTAAAGGTGTATTTTCTTTTTGAAAAAAAGTAGCTTTTATGTCATTTATGCAGTATGAAGTAGACCAAATATACCATGGATGGTTTTCTGCAAAAGAAGCAGATGTATACGCCACAGCAGGCAACTGCCTTCACCGAGTCAATATTAAACATGTTGATAACAGGCATGAGACCTCTCTCTGTGGTTGATGGTAAGGGTTTCAAGCAATGATTCCGCAGTTCAACCCAGAATACATACTCTCATCCAGAACCCATTTCACCCACTTGATGGAGAAAAAATACAAGACAGTATTTCTGAAAGCAATTGTTTAATGTGCACACCCACAAACATTTTATAGAAGTGATTCTATATTTGTGTCCTGTCTGCCATGGGGAATAAGAAATATGCAAAAGCAGGTGTACCAAACAAACAGGGGTTGTAGTGAAAACTCAAGACAGTCAAACTGTGGGACAAATTTAGGCGGAAATAGTTTTTAACTAAGTGCTCAGAGCCTCTGTCTTTCGTCCAGCCAAACACAGGGGCCACTCTCAGCCGTGTGAGTGAAGACGTCGCTCCTCTGCTGAACAGGACCCGATAAACTTAGACTCTTCATCTGGAAATCACGAGAGGTTCCAAAAACGGGATCTCCCCATTACATGTGGTGGCCATGGAGGGGGAATCCAGCCACAGGACGTTCAGGCTCACTGGTTAATTCTGTAGCACAAGAGAGAGAGAGACAGAGAGCAGGAAAGCAGAGTCTCAGCTTATGGGGAGACTCCGTGCTGGCACCTCTTACAGAAGCTTCTAATCCATAGCGACACCAAGAAGCCAGAGGCACCGGCCAGCACGAGTGTCTGGAGAGATGAAGCTGCAGAGCTTTTCCTTCAAAGCACTGTTAGTAACCTGGAGAGTTAGCCTGAGAGCTTGAAGGTTAAAAACGAGGGTGGAACTGAGATTTCATGAGGGAGACATGCTAGAGTCTTGGGTCAGCCGTCCTTTTATACCGGAGATACACATGAAGAGGTAGACACGAGAACCAATAGGGAAACACAAACAATCAAACAGAAACAAGGCTAAACATGAGGGAGACGAGACACAGCTAAAACTAACTCGCTGGCGCCTAGGCAATGCAAATCAGCTCGTGGCTATGGCTTACTCGTTGCCAGGTGCTGCCTCCAAAACATAAACAAACCAGTATGTGGAGACAGAAGGCGTGACGGGGAATCCCCTGATCAGAATTCCGGTGACTAACTCCAGTGGGGGCATGACGGAGGTGGCAAGGATGTGACAATTTAATGCATATAACTGATATTTAATTTTGGGTAAATCATAAAATAAATGCAAAAAGAACTAAAAATGTAAACATTGTTACTTAAATATACTGTAAATATTGTGTGGGTCTTGGCACTTAAATATTTACAATAAAAATATTTCCAAAAATAAAATCTGTCTTTAAAGGTCAAGGACATCTTAAAAGAGGTCAGTAGATCCCTAATGTGTGAATGTGTGAACCAGCCATGCCATGGATGTACATCCTGGAGTGTTCCGCCATTTCATAACCAAAAATGGTCAAATGAAGGCTTTGAACCTTGCCACCATGCCTCTTGAGGAGAGGCACGAAGCTGCAAACGTTGTGACATGGATGGAGGATTTGATAGGGAAAAGGAGTAGTTCACGACAACAGGTCCAACATGGTGGCAGCAATGCAAATGCTTGAACAACGTGGTTGGTCTTCTGTCCGCTGCACTAGGCACAGTCTCCAGCTTAAATTAAACAGTGCCCTCAAAGAGTCTAGCTTTACCAACGCTGTTGGTGCTGAAAGAAATCTAGTGGAACACTTCAGGAAAAGTGAGCTGGCCAATTCAAAACTGAATAAAAAACAGCAGCAAATGAACAAGCTAATTCAGGATGTCAGTACAAAATGGAACAGTACATACTATATGGTAGAGAGACTCTTTGAATGCCCGTCACTGCAACTCTATTGAATCCTGAGGTAGAGCCAAATCTCTCGGCCTCTCTCGCTCCCGTATCTGCTTCTCTTGTCCCTCTCTCGACCTCTCATGCTTCCGCTTCTACCTCTGCCGTCCCTCTCTCGACCTCTTTCGCTCCCATTTCTAACTCTCTTGTTCCCCTCTCGGTCTCTCTCGATCCTTTCTCGACCTCTCTCACTCCTCTCTCATCCGCGAACTTCACGCACGTTCCCCTCATGCCATCTCAAATCACTTCCCCTCAGTACAGTTCAGATCCTTTCTCGCACAATCCACTCAACCCAAGTTTAGCCCCCGATCCAGTCTTAACTACAGTTTCTGCACCCGAAACAGTTCCAGCTCCTGCTCCTGTCACCCAAAGTCCAGCCCCTGTACCTGTCACACAAGGTCTAGCTCCGCCTCCACGCACCCAAGGTCCAGCTCTGCCTCCACACACCTAAGGTCCAACTCCGTCTCCACGCACCCAAGGTCCAGCTCTGTCTCCACGCACCCAAGGTCCAGCTCCGCCTCCATGCACCCAAGGTCCAACTCTGTCTCCACGCACCCAAGGTCCAGCTCCGTCTCCACGCACCCAAGGTCCAGCTCCGTCTCCACGCACCCAAGGTCCAGCT
>JBBJLS010012733.1:0-15736 GCA_037577275.1 Bryconaethiops microstoma
ATATATACACACATATATATATGTATGTAATGTATTAAAATGGACTCCTCCCTATTGTAAGTCATTAAAAGTAAATTATCTTGGTCAAAGTATTGCAAGCCCCAAATCATTATATTGCTGACTTTTAAACTGTAGTGTATATATAAACACCCCTGTAGAATTTCTCCATATGTAATTTCTTCAGCAAAGCTATGTGAGTGTTGTATAACTGTGTGAAGTGTTTTTGTTTTTTTTTTTTCATCTAAAAGGTTGAAACATAAAAATCTGGGTGATCAAGAATGATTGTTTAGACCTGTCCACTGATGTCCCCAGCACCACACTGTGTACCTCTCTGTTCTTCCACAAATAGTGTTTTTATGACAGAGCCTCATCCATATGGTCTCCATTAAGCAGCGGAAGGATGAACTTGCTCTCTCTTAAACTTGAGATTTGTGTTTGCAGGTGGGCGACATGGTGACGGTGACAAAGATCAACGTGAATGGCCAGTGGGAGGGAGAGTGCAAGGGCAAGAAAGGCCATTTCCCCTTCACACACGTCCGCCTTCTCGACCAGCAACAGCCTGAGGATGAGAGCTGAGGAACACGTGCACTCCTAGACATAGACATAAACACACACACACACACTGCAGTTCTTCACACTCTGTCATGACTGTTCGAATCATTACGTCCATCCAGATTTGCTAAAACGTGTCTGAGAACACAGAGTGTTTGACCACATCAGGGTTCTGATCACCCCAACATCTTCCTAATGCAAACACACACACACACACACACACACACACACACACACACGCAGATATAGATCTACAGTTTCACTTATACACACCTTCATATTACAATAGTGTAGAATTTAGGCACATCTGCCCAAATAAACAAGGACCTTATTCTTCTATGTTGCATAAAAGCTAGCCACTATTGATGTTCCCTCTCTCTTAAGACTGTTGTGTAAAAACCAGCGCAGTAAGGAACTTCTGAGCCTGGAGAGTACTTTCTGACTGTTGATGGAAAGAAGAGAGACCTCACTACTCCTCTGTCTCTCGTCCCACAGACTGTGGCTAGGCTTGCACTGCCCTCCTCTGGACGCCTGCGCCCTTATTAGCGTCCCGCCAACACTACCAGGCACCCTCCGGTCCTCCTTTTGTAATAAAAAGAAAATGGAAAATATTATGATGAAAAAAAGGCATATATATCATTACTTGCTAAATATTATGCCAATTACTTTTTTTATTTGTATTTTACCCTGTTTATCATGCCTGATGACCCTGCTGGTAACCGCTTTTTCCAGACTGTTCTGTTCTAGGACCTTGTTTGAAAATAGGAACTCGTATTGAAGGGGGGAGGGGGGAAAAAAAAGATGGGAGTCTGCATTCCAAGATCTGCTATTTTCATTCTCCCAGCGGCGTATGTCAGAGGACCTTAGATACTGACTGAACGACAAGGGGGGAAAATCTGGTTTCCTTTCTCTAATTCTCCTAATTCTTTTCCTCCAAACCCCCCTCCCCAGTCTCCGTCCTCCGTGTTCGTCCGCCTTCCTCCAGTCTCCCATGCCAAAGACACACAGCACACGTCTATGCTGCTGTCTTGTTTATTTTCCTGTGTAAAACAAACACCATTGTGCTTCATGTTCAGCCTTAAAATCCACAGATGCGTTGTTCTTGCTAAGATCGGATCATCAGCATTTATTGTATTCTGGCTGGCGTCATTTGTCAGATCCTGCCTACTGGGGTGTCGCCCACCTTGTCATGCTCTCTGCCAACCCCTCTGTTGGGGCTCAGGCCACAGTGACCACTGTGATTGGCACATGAGCTAATGTATCCTTCGTCTATGTTAAAGCAGAGCAGTGTTGTCTGTGAACGCATTCCGAGCTTCATCAACTGGACCAGTCAGAACTCTAGGAAGGCCGAGGCAATCTGCTGATTGGTCCTTCTCTTCGGTGTAGTGTTGTGAAAACTCCCATTCATCATTATGAGAAACTGTGCACAGCCATCTAGATAAGCACATATACATAGAAGATTCCATTTGAAATTTATAATGCACTGTACACCTTGTAATTTCCCCTAAATTTGCTAATTTCTCACCAGGTTGAATTTATTATTATTATTATTATTATTATTATTATTATTATTATTATTATTAACTGCTCAGTTGAAAAACCTGCCCATTGTTCCGTGTTTCATTGGTTTAGAATACTTTCAGCAATCTGGCGTGTGGCATCCAGTGAGTGTCTTTGCCAAAAAATAAAACCATTAACATACTGATGTTTTTTTTTAAGTATCTTTTTGGAATTCACTATATTTCTGATGACTGGAAATCACACATGAAAACATAAATGCTGATAAAAGTTTTAAGAACATGAATTAATCGTTGTTAACATGATTTTTAGATGTGCCATGACAAAATGAATAAATGTGAGATCAAAGATGGAAAAATGTTATTCCTTCAAAACCTTGGATAGTTCAAAAGGTGATGTTTAAAGGAGTTATAGAAACTGAGTGTGTCAGCACATTCTCGAAAAGCCTAAATATTAAGGATGAGCCAAATAATGCCAATGATTATTCCTATATTTCAGTGAGCTTTCCTGTTGCTTGAACACTTCCCTTGACCATCCATTTTTATTTCTGTGTTGTGTGATGAATTCAGAGCACTACGGAGGAGTTTGGTTGTGTTGCGGTTACAAGTTTGCATGTCAAAGATAAATGACCAATGCTGGCAGTAGGTGACGGGGCATAGCTGGGTGTTTAAATCCTATACGTGATCAAATTACTATTTAATCTGCTTGATAACTGCTTTTACAGCATTTCCACAAATTATTTGCCACTGACATCATTTCTTAAGTGGGACCACAATGATACTCACCAGTGTGTTGACCAACCCCTCTTTTTTTTGCCATATAATGACACTACTAGGTTAGTAGTGTAGGGCTGGGATGATGATTCATTTAGAAAAATCTGTAAAAACTATTTTTTTTAAAAATCCTAATACATAACATTAAGACTAGAGATAGTTTAGAACATTCAGTTTCCATTTAGGCCAGAGGGTGCAACATTGTCTTAAGGCCTTTTCAAACTTGTTTACTACTGCTAAATAAACACCCGTTCAATAGATTATATAGCAATTATTGATGGTTATCTGACAATTGTCCCAGCCCTGCTTAAGTAGCAGTTCACATTAGGATTATACAACTGATTTCATTACATTCTTTAGGTTGCATTTTTCTGGTGCATCTTGGTGGGAAAACAACTGTTTGTACGTTTGTCATCTTTTTTTCTTTTTTTGTCTTCCTTGTCTCACTTGGGTCTGTGTGCAGTGCAATGAAAAAGGGGGGGGGGGGACTGTACGAATGAATGAATGACTTGAACTAGAGAACAGTGCAGAGAAAAAGAGAGCTGCATTATCCTTTCAGACAGAAACTGTATTCACTGACTCGACCACTCTGTCAACGTCGTAAAAAAGGAGACACTGACTGAGAAGCTTTGGGAAGCTTGTACACGATGTGTATATTCTTTGGACTTAGGTTTTTCTATTGTTTGGGTTTTTCTTTTTCTTTTTTTTTTTAGTGTCTATACAACATACGAACATGTATCCTTGTGCTTCCAACAAGTCTGTGACAGACTGTGACATGACGTACTCATACGTGACACTGAATGATGCACATTATGCTCTTTGGGGTTGTTCAATTTTTTTTTTTTTTTTTTGCAGCAAGATGTGAACCTGTGCAACTGCTCCATTTACCGTTTCAAACCTCAGCTTTAAATGTTCACTCCCTATTTCACATCAAAACCACTACCTTGCCTTTATAGTACCGAAATGTGTGCGGACTGCGATTCATTATAAACCATGAAGCTTTTGTCAGGAGGTCTGTTGTTCATTACTGAAGTTAAGGGGAAAATTCACAGATTTGTTTTTTTCAAAATTTCTTCATAATTTTTTGGTTAAGGTGCCATCCAGAGTGGTTTGATGTGAAATTGTAGTTATAGGGAAACTTGTTAACTTTACAGTGGTGATGATGGTAACCAGGGATCGTTTCCTGTAGTATCCAAAACTGTGAACCTGTGACTTCTGAGTATTCATTTACAATGCAGACAATGGTGGAATAGTGGTAAATTGGAAAAAAAAAAAGGACTGTTTTGCCCTGTATGGACATTTGCCATGAATGCATTAAAAAAAAAAGACATTTTAGTCCAAAACCTCTTAAGTATCATGTCTTATGCATTATGCAGTGTATTCGTAACCATTTTATGTAATAACCTGAAACTCTTCAGGCGTCTGATTCCATTTAGCTACAATTCTGTCTCAGCTTGACAGTTCTCTAGAACACCAAACCACTCTGAACAATTTTGGTTCCATATTAATGATTTAAATAGGCAGAAATTTTGGAAAAAATACTGCAGTTCTCCCATAATTCCCTTCTTCTATTCTCCACACTGAATTGAGATATTATGCACCTTACCTCCTGATTGCCTCCATCTTTCTGACTTAAATGTAACTGAGAACCTTCAACCCCCTTTTGTGTCCTTTGTATTGTTTTATACCCCAAAGATTCTCCGCTTCCATTTTCCTCATGCTGAAGGAAGGCTGAGGGAAGGGGAACGTAAAGAGAATCTTTATATTGATTCTGACATGTGCCATTGTTATAACTATTATTTGAAGTTCAAATTTACATTTTATGAGGCATGTAATGTGTTAACTTAGTAAATAAATGCATATTAGCGAAAAATGATCAGTGTTTTCTTTGGGGGGGTGGGGGTGGGGTGTCAGAATACTTGTGTTTGGGGACTTTGAGTAATACGTTGTTTTCCGCATCAAAAGTGCTAACAGCAAAATGTGCTGTTTTATGTCTGAAAGGGTTTGGATTCCTCCAGGTCACTGAATTATCTAGTAGTTGAAAGGCAAAAAAACTGGACTTGCACAATCTTCACAAAAGAAAATGCGTGAAAAATCAGAATTGGGAAACTTTAATGATCCCGGAGGAAATTACTTACGTTAAGACTGCACAGACACACAGACAAGAACAATTTAAAATATGGAAGTCAAATAAAAACGCTGCTACATACTAGTATATTTTTTAAAAGTACATTGTTTTGATGTAGATTGCCTTGATGCTTTAAGCTTTACCACAGGTCCATTCAGCTTGACCTGGAACACCCCGAGGTCACCATGACCCGGGGGGTTACTGGAGGGGAGCATCATCTTTGTAGAGACGAGGCTCCATCCAGTACATCTGGGAGTTCGAATGGTATTTGTGATCCAGAACTGATCCTCCTAATCTTATTAATGAATGCAATCAAATTCTCACAGCAATAAGGGAATTCTGGAAATGCCACGCTAAATGTTGGAACATTGCTCTGAGGATTTGATGGCATTCATTACTGAGATTTCAGAAGAAACACTGGTATCTGCAAACTATTGGACAATCAAGTTGGGCAGTGATCAGACTGTGTAGGGCTGCGCATGTGTGAGTGCTTTGGTAAGCCTGCACTATATATACAAAAGTATTGGGACACACTTGTTTTTCAAGGTTTGGCCTAGGCCCCTTACTTCCAGTGAAGGTTAATCTTGATGTTTCAGCATACCAAGACATTTTGGACAACGCCATGTCAACAACTTTGTGGACCCAGTTGCTATAGCTGATACAGCTGCAAAGGGGGTACCAATTCCATATTAAAGTATGTTTTGAATGCAATGTCATTAAAGTCCCTGTTGGTTTTAATGGTCAGGCGTCCCAAAACTTTTGTCCATACAGTATGTGTGAGAGAGTGTGTGTGAGTGGTTGGGTGTTTGTAATCTCTAATAGCTACAAAGGGGATGGCAGCTCCATAATAAAGTCCATTTGTTTGAATACAGTCCCTGTTGTTTGTAATAGTCAGGCATCCCAATACTTTTGTCCATGTAGTGTATGAGTGTGTGAGAGAGAGAGTTTAGTCGCCATCTTTAGAGAAAAGCTACCGGTAGAGTGGGAGCTCCAACCCCACGCACGCACACACACACACAGTCTCTCACTCCCTCCCTCCCTCTCTCTCACACACACACACACACACACACACACTTTCCCTTGCCTCGTTCCAGCACCATGGCAGACAGAGAGCACTTCGTGTACCAAGCAAAGCTGGCCGAACAGGCCGAGAGATATGACGGTAAGGTTAACATTTTCTTTTTTGCAGCTCCTGGGTGAAAATTGCAGTATCTTCTCCTCACACACACTCTCTCCTGGCTGCTAACGAGCTAGCCAGCCAGCTAACTCCCCTCCACTCCAGTTTAGGCCTTTTCACTTCTTCACTTTCTAATTTTTATTGTCTTTTATTAAACTGAGCACCTTCTCTTCCATCCTACTTGTTACTGCATTGTCCGTTTGTATCTAAACCGCTTAACTCGGTGATTGAACTGCTATTTTAATTAAAAGGCCCCAATCTGCTAATCTGTAGCCTCTTGCTCGAATTGTGCGGTCCACCTTAAATTCTGCAGTGGCTGCAGTGGGGCGCCTGTGCACGCTCCAGGACGATACTGCAGGAATATTTAAGGTGGAACGGATAAATTAGAAGAGGAGCTAATAGCTAGTAGCTATATCCCAAAACTAAGGCTATTACTAAGGAATTAGTGAGATAGCATCGATGAGAGGACCGGCGATTACAAGAAATTACCATTTTGATCCCCGTAGATGTGAAAACTGGTTTTAATGAAGGAATAAGTTTAAAAATAGGTTTTGGTCGAGTCTGAGGTGAGATTGGAGTATCTTGACTGAGTCACGTTATTAGCCAGAAGCTAAATGTCCAACTTTTGTCTTTTATGCTTGAAAACGTAGAGGAACAACCTAAGTTCTAGCTGTGAAGCAAGTGAAGTCTCTGATTTATTTTTTTTACTTTAAAATTTGCAGCAGCTGTGTAACATTACTGGGATTGGGTTTCAGTAGCAGATTAGCTAGGTAGCTACCAGGCTCTCCTGTTTAAAACCACGGCTCTTTTGACATTTCAGTCCTTTTTATGTCTAATATTCGAGATCAATGTCATTTGAGTCGTAAGGTCAAGACCAAATAACGATTCATCTTCTTGCATTTGTATTGTGTTCAAAATGGCGAGATTAAACCTGACCTTTACTGCAACCTGTGTAGTGAAGTTAAAATTACTGTGAACTTTATTTACACCCCCCCAAAACAATCAGATCTGGGACTAGCAAAAGTGTTTAAAATGACAGTGATAGGTCAGGTAAATAAAGAAAGCCAAATGCTGCTGATGCTTCTTTCGTGGAGTTTGGGACAGAAGCCGCACCCTCGAGTGACATGAACTCACTTTCTTCTCCAGAACAGAGACTTTAGAGCTGAGGACTGGACAGAGAGACACACCAGAGATATAGCTATCCTTTTAATTTCCGGGTGGTACTGACACTAAAAAAAAAGCTTTAAAAATGTTGACGTGAGGTGCTTCTCTTAGAGCCTCTGTCATGATCAGACTGCTGACAGCAGGACAGGAGGATGCACCAGTGTGGGAATTATCTTGTTCTGCAGATGCATGAACAATTTATGAAAGTAGTAATTTGGAGGAATTAAACATTTATTTGCAGGATTAGAAGTGCAGTAAAATGAAGACATGGTCTGGTCTTTACTGGTGCAGTGAATGGCATAATTTTTTTTTCCTCCTGATATCGGTTTGATAACCGATGTCTGATCCATGTTTCTCTAACAAACACATGGAAACAGAAACGGAGATACTCTGCCTCTGAAGTGCCCAGCAATAAAGCAGTCAGTTGCCATAGTAATAAGGCTGTCATCATTGTCTAAATCACAGTGTATGCTGTGTTAAGAGAAGGGGCTGGGTTTTCTGTGTGTGTGTGTGTGTGTGTGTGTGTGTGTGTGTGTGTGTGTGTGTGTGTGTGTGTGTGTGTTGTGTTCTAGCAGATACAGTGAGGGAGTGTTGCAGGCTTGCACATGCTGCTGCAGGTCTGGTCACTCTCTAATAACTAGGCCACAGAGGAGAAAGTGGCCAGAGAGTCCAGGAAGGGGCGTTCTTGTACAGAAATGCACAAGGAGTGCATAACTCGATTAAATTAGCACATTTAAGGATAGAAATTGCAGGGGTTCTTTTTTTTGAAGAGGTCCCCAGGTAGTTTAATCCCCCCGTATGTTGTAAAATTCAGGTTTATTTTCCAAGATCTTAAGGTCTTGGTCCTGGAGATGTTTTGGGGTTACTGGTATATTATTATATTGATTTGCCATAGAAGCCTTTCAGTTTTAGCTGTACATCTCATGGATAATGTACATTAGGTCCATTCCCATAAAATCAAAATCAGATTTGAGCACTTTACTTTGGATATCTGATACCTGACAGTTAACTGCAGTGTATGTCGGTTAATGGTGATTGTTTTGAAAAAACTGTTTAAAATCCATAAGAATCGATTAAAAATAGCAGGTTTCTGTTTTTGGAATAAGCTGTGTGAGACATTCTGTAAGTGTGGAGCAGCGTTCATTAACCTAATTCAGGGGTGTCCAACTCCGGTCCTGGAGGGCCGTGGTCCAGCACATTTTGGTGATTTCCCTGCTCAGAAACACCTGGTTCACCTCACCAGTTCATTGTCAGGTTTAGTGAATGTGTTCGAGGAGAACCACCATCAAACTGTGCTGGACACCGGCCCTCCAGGACCGGAGTTGGACACCCCTGTCCTAATTAAATGAATGCTTATTTATTATTGAGTCAATATCAGGGCTTTTACTATTGATTATATACTTATCTGGTGATTATATTGCCAGTTAATAAGTATCTGTTCGAGGGGGCGTTTCTTTGTTTTTCCAAGGCCAGAAGAAAGAGGGGCTTAACTGGAAACAGCTAGCAGTGTTCACTTCTCACACAGGGTTTAATATCATTAGTAGCTCTATGTAAACACAGACATCTGAAGCTTCCTATCAAAAGTGATGAGTGCTAATGGCGTCCTCTTGTGGAGAACATTCAGTCTGCAGAGCACAGCTTTATAATGACCTGATACCCAAACTGCAAACAGGATTACGAAGCAAATTCATTGAGAATGTAAAACAGCTGTTTCTTTAAATCAGGTAATCAATTTCAACTGAGTAATTGTGGCATGTCTAAATAAATGCCATACAAGAAAAATGTGGGCAAAATCCAAAAGACACATCAGTGAGCATTGTATTCATCCCTGTTCTCTACTGTTAGACCTACCGTTTAAGCCTAAGGTTAGTTAAGACTGGAGTAGTGGGCAGTATGGGCAAGAATGCGATCACCTTTTATAATTACATTTTCTGACCCTTTCCTTGTTTATCCCGGTAGAATGAATTGATTTTATTTCTAAATAGAACCCTGCTGTGTAACATTAAGCCTTTTTTGGAGATTAACAGTGTTCTGTTATACTACAAGTAAGCACATCTAACAACTAAAGTGCATGTCAGATATTTTATTGTGCCAATGAACAGAACTGATCGATATGTAAAACCGTCACCGTTGCTTTCTTTTTAGACGTTTCTGAACAATGAACTTTAAAAAGTTTCTGCAAGTTTCATATTTTCGTTGGAAATGGTGAAGGCTGGAAGAGTAGTAACTGGCCGTGTTTGAGAGCGTTATGTGACGCTGCTAAAAGGTGACTATGTAGAAAAGTGATGTAATTTGTTTTAAAAATTCTTAGTTATAAAATGAGAGGAAACTTTTTGAATGTCCCTCGTAGAAAACGGGAATCCTTAAAATGTAGTGCTCTTCTAACCCCAAAACGTTGTTTTTTTTTTTTTTAATTATCCTTAAAATTCATCTCCTGGACTGAGTACTATTGCTTCATCATTACAGGGTCTGCTGGTCTGGTGTGACCTGTTCAGGAGTTCCAGTACATTTTCCTTCATGTTGCCTGTGATGTTCTGGTGTGAAGCAGGACACGCCCTTCGGTGCCTGTTGGGTGTCTGTTGGGTGTGTGTTGTTTCAGTACAAACTGCCCTCGGCCGACAACTGTTTCTACTGACCTGCTCTACTACTCTTTAAAATCAGTCTCTTAGCTGAAAGATAGTGGGTGCTAGATTATTCCAAATTGTACCAAAAGCATTATCTTTTTTCCAAGCTCATCTGTTGGCAAAAAGCTTTCAACTTTTTGACTTTTCAGTCGAGTTATAAAACCTTTGTCTGTGTTTTTTAATTGGATTATTCAGAATATATATATATATATATATATATGTATGTATGAGAGTGAGAGATAGATGCATAGAGAGATATATGACTTGGCCATTTGTCAGTCGGTTTCCCCGCGTGAGACCTAGTACAGTTCCATGAAAATTACAGGGTACAAGGAATAGTTGTTTTGTGAAATTGTATATAATACAAGAATAAATAAATAAATTAGATATTAGCTTTGTACCCTGGGCTTCATTTTTTAATTGCATTTTCACAGTTAATTGCATGTTAACTGCTATGTGCTGGATGGCTGACCTGGTGAAGGTATGATTGTAACGTACGGATCTGAGGATATCGATATAGTACCAGGCAGAATTCTTGAGCCACCCGTCATTTCTTCAGAATTTTTTGGTGCAAAAATACATTTTTCAAACTGTCTTAACTTTGGCATATTGAGTAGATTCAACTTAAGAAATGGGAACAAATGTTTTACTGCAACTGGCTGTAAAGTGTCTAAAGATACGAGGAGCCTAGATAAAAAAGTTCCAACGACTCAGCATTCAGCGCCACCAGTATTCTGATCACCACCTGATCATCTGGAATCGTCTGCACCTATTCCTTGACTGGTTCAGGCCTTAAGTTGGATGTGCTTTGTTCTGCTTGAATGATTTATACGAAGGTCACTGTGTGGCTTAACAAACAAAAAAACGCTCCTCTAAACACCGGTCAGGTTCATGGACTGAGCTGAAAATGAAAGTCCTTCAGAAAGAAATTCTGGCTCTTTGGAAGCAAAATATGAAGAAATGATGGGTGGCTCAAGACCATTGCACAGAACTGTATATTTAATGTTTTTCTGGCCTACCTATAAGGTGCAAGGTTTCTGAAATGTGAAAAATTTGTTGCGCCTTTCCTTCAGAGCTCGTCTCCACTCGAGCCCAGCTTAGCCGGCTGGAGCCCAGGAGGCAAAGAGTGCAGCTGGGGTCGGGCCAAGCAAGGGGGAGAAATGCCTGTGTGTGTGTGTGTGTGTGTGTGTGTGTGTATCTGAGAGAGACAGAGAGTGGGGGGCAGGGGGTTGATTCTCTTCTCTTACATAAGCTCTGAAAAGAACAGAACAGGCTAGTCTAGTCCGGTCCCCCTCTGTGCATATGGAGCACCAGCCTGGCCTCCTTAAGAGAAAGAAAGTCCTGCTAGAAAAGTCTGCTTTTCTGTCTTCCTTCGACGCGTCTGTCCCTCTTTCGTTAAGTCACTCCTATTTTGTACCTCGTTCACGCTGGCTTCTGAGGGTGGGAACTCGTTTACGTCATGATTTTTTCCTCTGATGGAACAATAATTAGTTACGGCTGCTACTAATGAATAATAATATTCATTCAGAGAAAAGGAAGCCGATTATCTCAAAATGAGCTGTTTAATGTGAACAAGCATTGGTGAATTAGTAATGGAACATGGTTAAGAATTGACCTGCATTATTGTGACATATAATTGACATGGGGGTGAGCCGCTGTGTTTATGGGTCGCGGTTCTTGGACTTTTTCAGCATATGTGCTGAAATTCCTTGCCGGTATTCATTTTTATACCGGTATGCCTCCCACCCCTCTACCTTTCAGCCTTCCTTCAGTCTGTCTCCTTTTGTTCTCCTGCTATGAGGAAGTGAAGTGCGGTGCCGCTCCAGGCGCAGTGGGAGGACCCCGTCTCTGACCACCCAGCCAACCTGCAGGAATTCCAGCGCAGTGGCGTAATGGTGGTGCCCCCCTCTTCTTTCACCCTCCCTGCCCTACCACTCACTTCCACGCTGCAATTTACAGCAAGTCATACATTAGCCTCGCCTGTCACACTACCTCTCTCACAGTCGCACAGTTACACAGTTAACGCCCTGCTGCTTTTTTTTTTTTCCTGTTTGTTTGGTTTCTGCACTCTAGACAGTGAGTTATCAGTAATAAAGTTTTTTTTCAGATTTCTCAGGAAGCCACTCCCTTCTTCAAACTATAGGAGACAAAGTCCAGTTGTTATTAGTTTTGAAAACAAACGCCATTCCCTAAAGAACCTTAACCGTGGATTAACATGCAAGAGTGAAGAATCCAGCTTTTAAAGGTTCTTCACCCATTTAAGTTCTTTTTCTAGAAATCCAATCCGGGAACCTTTTTTTTGAGTATAGGCTTAAACCTGAGCTTTGTGCAGGCTCGTGGAAGGCTTTGAGTTTCAGACGGACATGCGGAGGCCCCGCTCTTATTGGTCGAGCCGTGCGGACTCCTGTTTCTCCAGAGGTTTCATCGCTATGTTTGGAATACCATATATCATTCCTGAACGTCGTGCATCAGCACACAAGCGCAGATGGGCTGCCGCCAAGTGTTCTTCTACAGAAGGCTGTTCCACGCTTCTCTCCCGATGACATCATCTCTCCCGTTTCCCTGCTTATCTTCATAAAGCACCCATTCTCTCGTGTGACAGAGGCTGGCCTTGCCCTGCTGCTCTCTGACTGAGTTATGAATGGGCTCCTCCCTGCGTGCCTGGGCTTGACTCGTGAATGCCTACCCCACTAGAAATGGCTGGCAGCCATGTCCACATGCGCCAGGCGTAGACCCGCGTCCAGAACACTCCAGCACTCCGTGACACTGGCATGTAATGACTTCTTCCCTGATCCTAGATCAGTCCTGTGATCTGCCATCCTGTTGATTTAGTTACAGAAAGCAGGTCTTAGATCAGCATAAACTGGCAAGTCTCTGCTCAGCACAATCAGTAATGGATGGCCTATCTTGTGTACTGCTGTGCAAAGGGTGCTGGCAATCCCCCAGCCTCTCCATTAGAGAGAGGAAACGAGTGCAGTGGAAAGGACGCTTTTAAAGGGTGCCTCCTCCTAATATCTTTTAAAGATCTAAAAATGGTCGAGGAACATTGAGGGGAAAAATGCTGCTCCATGCACAAGTCTTCCTTGGGCAAAGTCACCTGATTACTTGATGTTCTGTCTTGGTTCCCATGGACAAGTTGGTTGGAGGAGCAGATTGGCAGAATGTGTTTCTAATTGGGAGTGTAATTGTGAAAATTTGATACTATATGTAAAAATGGTAAAGCCATTTAAATAGCTGAAAGCCATTCATTTTAATGCACTGTAGTGAAATAAATCTTTAGTAAGTCACTCACAGCCAGCCGTAGCCTAGTCTGTTCGGAGCAAGATGGCTGAATAAGATATTTACTTTCTCTGGTGTAACCAGCACAATTTCTTTTTGAGAGAGTGGTTTGACAATAGCCAGCTCCTACACAGCAGTTCATAGCCACAATTAGCTAAAAATAAAACTTCTGTGGTGATGGTTGAGAACTCTCTATAACTCGCTTTTAGAGCGATAGAGCTTTATTTTCTTTAGGGCACTAGTTTAGGGCCTCAGTATTATTCTAACCTGTCTAATATTAGCCAAGTGCAGTATGGACTGCTAGCCAGGAAGCATTCTCAGTTGTGTACAGCAATGCGTGTGCTAGCTGGCGAGTGGCCTAGAGCAAAATAAAACCAGTTTAGACTGCACTGGGCTAAAAACAGGCTTAAAAAGATTAAAACCAGCTTAAAAACCCCAGTGGTTTTTCTTTTCTAACCTTGCAGTATTTCAGTTAGGAGTTAGGTTTCCTGAAAAGGCATTAATGAATTATTACAATGTAAGCAGTGGTAGAAAAAAAGCAAAACAAAAAGTCTGGTTTCAGTTTTCATTCGCTCTTTAAAGTGATGAGATTTAACTATTTGAGTACATTTCTTCATAAGATATTCGAAACAGAGTACTGAATAGTTTGTAGTGAATTCATTGTTTAGAAATAGTTCGTAGTGAATTCATTGTTTAATTTAAATCCTTACTTCACATTGTGTGTCCAATGACACTCAGCTTTCATTTGTTTTTTAAATCGGTTCAGGTCTTCCTCTGACCTGCTATTTCATTAACAAGTATGTCAACTGGAGAGCCTGGAAGTATTGTACCAGATGGGGATCTGCTGTAGCCGTCAGCAATAACAGCAGCAGAGAACGGAGAACATGTCTTTCTTCTCGCCCAGCTTCAGAATCTCTCTCTCCTGTGTGATTGGACCAGCCAACACTGTTTTGGGAGCTATAAATGGATTTCATGGAGAATATAACCGTGGTATCAGTCTGCAAGTTTCTTTGAGCTAATTTTAGTGCTCTCAGATGGAGCCGAATGTTATGTCCCACAGATGGTGGCGTCATCTTAAATATTGTTATAATGAAAATGCACTTATTCTTGTGCTTTAGGCCAGGCATCATATTATGTATTAGGCCAATAATTATAGGCCTCATTATATAATTATGATTATTAAACATTTATGATGAGATGTATTTTGATTTTATTCCTGGAGTCTATAGCAGTTTCTCTCGTACCTGATTAAGGTTTCATTATTATCTTGTATCTGCAAGACAGTACATTTACAGGAGAAAGAAAAAAGCTTTCCTAACTTTCAGCTGAAGTTAATATTGGTCCATTCATCATTACATTTTGACGTTGTATCATAAAAATGGAAAGCATAAAAGGAGCTCTCTTTTTTTTTTTCTGACAGTGACAAAATGCTTTTATGTGATAAATGTTGGTATCCTGTTACTAAGCTTAATATTGCCTGCAATAATACAATAATTCATAATTAATACATTAATAAAGGATCAATGCTCTTTTTTTATTATCCAGATTATCCAAATGTTACATTGAATCCCCCCACCCCCATTGCGTACGCAGTTCCTTTAACAGGCTGACAATGTGTGTAGACTGAAAGCTGCAGTTATGCAGTGCTGACATTGGCTGAACCTCAGAGAAAAGCTTGAGCTGGAACACTCTTTAACCTGCTGTCTCTGTACCTACGCAGAATAGGCAATCAGCCGTTCTTAACGGCCAAGAATCCCCCACCTTTAGGGTTGCCCGGTAACGAGCTCGGTGGGAAAGGTCGAAGGTGCGTGTGGTTAGAAATAACCACAGTGTACCTCTGCACTGAGAGTGCTGTATAACTCTCCACCAGCCTACAGTGTGCTGCGGCTGCCAGTTCATTTACACTGTTACAGTAAAAGCACTTGATGTTGAGTATGTGCATAGAGTACACATATAGACCTATGTACACAAGCTATAAATGTATATATGTGTGTGTGTGTGTGTTTATGTATGTGTATAAAAAAGATTTGGTCCCCCTTTGCAGCAGTAACAGCTTCCACAAGATTTTGGAGTGTTTCTGTGGGAATTTGTGTCCGTCCATTCTGTAGAGCATTTATGAGGTCAGGCCCTGGTGTTGGATGAGAAAGGCCTGGCTCTCAATCTCCGTTCCAGTTCAGATGTTGGATGGGGTTGAGGTCAGGGCTCTGTGCGGCCAGTCAAGTTCTTCCGCACCGAAACTCATTCAAACATGTCTTTATGGAGCTTGCTTTGTGTACTGGGACACAGTCATGCTGGAATAGAAACGGTTCTTCCCCAAACTGTGTCCACAAAGTTGGAAGCATGGCATTGTCCATCATGTCTTGGTATGCTGAAAGCATTAACTGTAAATATGTGGCCTGAAAAACCCTGAAAGGTATGTGGCCTGAAAAACATACTTTTGTCCATCTAGTGTGTGTGTGTGTGTGTGTGTGTGTGTGTGTGTGTGTGTGTGTGTGTGTGTGTGTGTGTGTGTGTGTGTGTG
>JBBJLS010012771.1:0-15732 GCA_037577275.1 Bryconaethiops microstoma
ATATAAGGAAATAAAAAAAGTAAAGAAATATATATATATATAAAATAGAACAAAATAGGAAATACAAATAAGTAAGTTGCACCACCTGAGACATTGTTCTGCCACAAGTTTTGAGAAGCTTTTGGTCCTAACACTAAACCCATTCATGGTGGAGGGATACATGCAGGGCATAGTGAGGCGAAATAGTCCCCAAAGAAAAGTGATCTCATTCAGATTCACTATTTTACCATTATCAACATCCATATAAACACCCAGAGACATGTAGAGCTTCACTGGGGGTCAATGGACAACAAAATGCCTGGATTCATGTTGGACACATCTGGTTCCATTTACCTCCACTGTAAAGGTTATTTTTACTGAGGGAGCGGGACTCTCCCCATTAGCAGAAGAGATACTAAATGTTATGAGTTTTGCTTATATGTCAACCAAACTGTTTCCTCTTTTAAAACATCTTTATGTCTAAACCAACAACTTTTACCAGTGAAATGAACGGCTGAATTCTGACAATTGGCATACATCAAATGCTCCATGTTCTGACTTTGATAAAGCAGGCCACGACTGCTTCCCCTCCAGGTTTCTCCCTCTCTTTCGCTCTCTTTCTCTGAGACGTTGTTATGAATTCAGATGCAGGGAAAGAGCGTCTTCTCCAGGCCGTCGTTACATTTCCACAATCGACGCTGAAAGAGTGTCAGTGATAAACCGGAACAGATGGCTTTCCAGCCGCCGGCTTGGCGGCGGATTCCTTCCCGACACTGAATTCTGTTTGTTTTTTCACGCTCAGCTCCTGAGAGAAAGAGCTCTCGGCGTGAGACTCGCTTTCCTGAAGAACAGGGCTGAACTCAAGAAAAAAAAATCAGCAGAAATAAGAATGCAGCAGTGGATGTGGAGGGATTAGCGCATCCTATAAGGATCTATTGATCATGTCGTCGCTAACAACGTGCAGTGTATTACCCGCAGCTTAAGGATGCCATCTGGCAGCAAGTGTGAAGGAGGGCAGTGGAGTTTTAATATATAAGGGAATGAAGCCTTTTATAGCATTAAATTTAGGAGAAGCAACTACAGGCCCTTCACCTATAAGTAGAGGATAGTGTTTCTGGACTATAGAGGTGTGTGTAATGTAGAGGTGCATAGTGCTATACCACAATAATTTGTCTCATTTTTTTTACTCTTTTTTACTATTTGTGATAAAAGCATGTTCAAAACAACTGTATCACAAGACTTGCTTCATGCAGCGGCAAAAGCTTACAAATTTTATAGAAATTGAACTTCTGAAAGAATAAATCTGAGTTGAGCAGATGCTGAAGAAGAGTGTGGCAGCAGCCCAACATTCCTAATTTTGTTGTCTCCAGTACCGCCCACTAACCCAATCCCCCAATCTCCCCCTTTACAAGTGCTTACAAGTGCTCCCCCATTTCTCTAAAACAAGTGAAATTCCACCACATCTTCACAAACTCACATGAATGCAGTGGACATCCTCTGCAGGCTTAGAATTTATTTTAATCTGAATTATTTGAATTTATTGTTGTGCTTGCCCTCTTTCTTGGTCTTTCTTTGTTTTGGTCATTTTTGATGTTGAAAGAAACATGAGAACCTGTCCAGACAGAATCTAAAGTCATATGTAATAACACGTTTAGTGTCGATGTAATTACAATGTACTAACGCACAGCATCAACAAAAACAGATCGTCAGCTGTAAAAAAAAGCACTTTATAAATAAGAATGTTCATCTGACTGAAAAGACAATATAAAATGGAACAGTGCTGCTCCTACACACCTAATTGTCTAATCATCTCATTAATATGACATTTTTTAGGAACCAGGGTACAGAGTCTGTGCTCTACAGTGTCTGAAGGGAGTGATGTGACCCACATTCACTCTCTGAAGTGTTTACAGGTCAATTCTTTACATTCTTCTTATACAGTAGAGAAGATGCGGTCACTGCCTCTGCAGGCCTTTTGCAGGCGTAGAACCTTCTTTAGTTACATGTAGTGAGAAATCTTTGGTGTAGAAGCTGCTTTGCCAGGGTTTTGGAGTCAATTCTCACATTGCGGAGTGTCCTGTGATGCTGAAATAAAAAACCTACCCCCCCACTAAACCGCCTCGGCACTGCAGAGGGAGAAACGCAATAGGTCAGTCAGACGGCGTGTGTGTGCTTGTCGCCAAGCAGCCGGAACAATAGAATACACACATTGTGTTTGGGTTCAAAGCGCCACGCCATCCATCAAAGCGGATGCACTCGTTACTTCATGAACCTCTTTCACTGTCGGCATCAGATATCACTGGCCATATCAGGAGTGCAGTGTAATTTCATATACATTACTTGTGACAGCATGGAAAGAGCAGATTCTACACTTTCGCTCCAAATAGCATTAGTCTTTACAGGTAGAAGAGCATATATTTTACTATAATTTACATTTCATGAAGTTATTGCTGTGTTTGCAGTACTCTTTGATCTTCTTTGTAACACTTTTCATATTGAAACAAATCAAAGAGCAACTCTGAACCGATCCACACAGAATGTGAAATCAACACATATTTATTACTATGTAATTACATGTATAACTGTATAGTGAAGCACTTTTTATAATATGTTTTGGTGGTTTAACCATAGATGGGAGGGTTGTTGACACACACAAAGTGAAATCGTGATAAAAATATTTTTGTTTTTTATTAATGACAATTATGTATGTTGTGTGTATGTTCAAGCAAAAATACACTTTTAATTTCCAGAAATTGTGTTGTAATTAAAATAATTTATTATAATTATCCACCATTAATAGTAATAATTACAATTCATAGCTCTTCTAGAAACCAAGGTGAACTATTCCTACATAATAGGATGTGTGTACAGCTTCTTCCAGCAACGAGCTGCATAATGACTAAATACCATTTCACCATGTCTAGTTTCAGATCGTCTTACCATTAACTTGCCAGCTCCTGCAGATCTAAGAGACCTACCAGGAAAATATACTTAAAGCATGCAAAAATGCAAAAATGTAATTTTCAGAATTTTAGAAGTTTTTTTCACTCTGCCAAGAAAACTATTTCCTGTCCAGCTCTACTGCAGATAAATACTACTACACTTGAGGTGGTGTTCAGTTCTTAACTAGAAATTTGGGCTTAAACTCTTAATACCACAGTGCTTTAATCTGTTCATAGACCATATATAAACTTGAAAAGCCTATATAATAAGAATATGTCAAAGGATAATAGATATTCCATTACATTACATTTGCATGCTGTTCAAATATTGATTATAACATGTTCATTTATAATATATTTTTTCTATAAAATTACCTTAGTTGTTGCCTTTTAAAATTCTCTTTTTTAAACCTTATTTTAGTACACGTTGTACTTGTATTACTGGGTATGTGACAAATCAGAATCAGAAGCAGAATTAGAAAACCTGATCCTGGAGGAAACTGTTTATGTTATGATGGCACAGACACCCAGAGACAAGAACAACATAGAATACAAAAAGTTTAAAAACAAAACCTCCAGAAAAATACTGTGTATTGAATAAACTCTTATATACACAAAATGCTGTGGTTAGTAAGAGAGGTAGATATAAATACAATGGATAAATAAATGAAATCAATATTGAATCTTGAGCAACATCAGTATTAAGGCTGACTTGTGGTTTTTAAGGAGGAATATCAGATCAACTCGAACCAGCAACAACTAGAAACAAATAATACCTGACCAAGAAACTCTGAAACAAGAGAGCCACAAAACACAGCCATGCCAATAGACAGGTGGTACCGGAGAGGCTAGAATGAACAAACACACTCCAGGGTGGGATGGGAAACAGCCAAACCAGCAAGGAAGACAGAAATGAAAAGTGAGCAAGAAGAAGATAAAAAGAGCTGATACATGGACCGAAGCTAAAATCCCATCTATTTCCCTCAGTCTCCTGTTTCCAGGTTAACCCTTTTCATATCTGACCCCTCCTGCATTAATAACCAGGACGGCTCCATCCCTGACCCTCGAGCTCCAGGAGAGCAGAAACATCTCTGAGCGTAAAACAGATACAGCACACAAGCAAACAAACAAAAACAGACAACCCTCAGGCTTTCTGTTTTTCCGGAACATTTTCAAAACTGTAAAAAATGCTTTAGCAACAAAATTGAACTGAATTGAATTGAACAATATAAAATCGGACTGTGTAGATTCCTAACCCTGGTCTCTGTACATTTTAGTAGGGGCTCTGCACATTTTAGTATTTTCCCGCTCCCACACACCTGATCCGCTTTATCGACTCATTAATATGACATTTTTAAGGAACCAGGATTCTGCACTTATGCTCTAATCTTGTTTAGTTACATGTAGTGAGAAATTTTTGGTGTAGAAGCCTCTTCGGCGAGTTTTTGCAGTCAAATCTCACATTGTGGCGAGTCCTGTGATGCTGAGGCAGATACAGCAAACAAACAAACCAAAGAAAACTGCAGCCCTTGGCCCAGGAACCGTATCACCTGTAAATTATCTGCTTTCTGCCTGTTAGTGCGGTTTTGGGGGCTGAAGTCATGGTATGAATCCTGTTAAAAAAACACAGCCCATCTGCACACAAGTCCCTGTCAGGAAACCCGGTCTAGATGTGATGCTACTCTTCCACACATTCAGCTCAGTGTGAGTGAAACACACCACATATGCTGGAAAATCAAAACGTGATACAAGCTCTGTGCCATCGCAGTAGTTTAGGTAGTGTACACCTGTAGAAAAATGCCAGGAGATGCTCATATATCCTTTTCAGTCCTGTAAATCCACTTTGTCTTCTTTTGGGGAAATGAGTTTAAAACTTATAAGTCAAGCATAATTTTTGCAAACACTTTGCATCTTACTGCACTGGGAAGAGGACGTTGTGTATTTTCTAGTGATGCCAGTTTTGTGGGGTTGTGGCCAGAGGAGCACATTTTCAAAATTGCATTGCGTCTTAAAATTGTATGGCAACAAGAGGGGCAAGTTTTGGCAGATTTTTTGCTCTTTTTGCGAATTGTTGTATTGTTTCTTGAATATGAGAGTGTAAATTAGAATGAAAAAACTTTATCCCATAACCTGGAGGAATTTGCTTATGCAACGACTGCACAGATGAACAGAGGACAAAAAAAAGGCCATTGTAAAATATAACATAAAGTCAAAATACTTGTCACGTGCGAAGCGCGTCGAGGAGAAAGGTAAGAGGCACCACTGCAGACTTCCATGATGTAAGGGCTTTATTAAGGCAAACAAAAGAACAAAAGGGTGGCACGAGGGCCAGTCAAAAGGAGTATAGGTACAAAGAGTAGTTGAGGAGAAGAGTCGAGGGGTCTAAGGATCAGTATGGTCCCATGACGCGAACTAAGGAGGGGTGAACTTAAATACTCTGGAGAAAGCGTCATGGGCCAATGAACAGAGGGTCTTTAATGGGGGGGAAATATCTAGCCGGCCGGACCTACTTGAACTAATGCCGGCTAGATGAGGCTGCACCTGGAGATTCGGTGCAGAGTCCGCTGGCGCCCTCCAGCGGACGCCGACCTGAACCGTGACAATACTACTCTTCAGAAACACTCTGAAAACAAAATGTTGTGGTCAATAAAAGAGGTGGATATAAATACCAGAAATAAAAAAATAAAATATATGAAATCAATGACAGGGAGGAGTTATAGAGTCTGATGTGTTGGTGTGTGACTGGGGAGGAGTTATAGAGTCTGATGGGTGGGTGTGTGATGGGGAGGAGTTATAGTCTGATGGGTGGGTGTGTGACAGGGGGAGGAGTTATAGAGTCTGATGGATGAGTGTGTGACTGGGGAGGAGTTATAGAGTCTGATGTGTTGGTGTGTGACTGGGGAGGAGTTAGAGTCTGATGGGTGGGTGTGTGACGGGGGAGGAGTTATAGAGTCTGATGGGTGGGTGTGTGATGGGGAGGTGTTAAAGAGTTTTATGGGTGGGTCAAAGGCTCAAAGTACTTCTCAACAACACTGGTGTGATTAGTCCATTTCACAGTGCACATTTCTGAGATTTAGTCCTTTCAAAACACAGCTTTTATCCAGTGTCCTCAGTAGTTGGCATCGGGATTTACTAACTCCTGTTTTAATCAGTTGTCATACTTCAGAAATCAGAGGGGTTGGTGAAGCACAGTTAGACAGTAGAGCAGGAGGTTGAAAGCTCAGAGGAGGACAGATTAGCTTTCAAGGAACCTGAGTAGGACAAAGTGATAATACTATCTATTACGGATAAGAATTTCTGATGAACATACAGAAATCCAAGCAAAAATGATCTTCTAATATAATTACATTTTGTGAAGACCCGATATCCACTACAAGGGACATGTGATTTAAAAATAAACAACATTTTGGAAATGTTGCTCAAACCATAATACTTCAATCTGTAACTTTTTCTTCTAGGTTACATAATTATAATTTAAGATATAATTGTTATTTTTTCTATACATTCAATAAAATTACATCTATTTAAACAGAATTATACTACTGATTTTTCTGTGATTGTATATACTAAGGATTGTACATTCTGATTTTAATAATATATATATAAAAAACAAATCTTCACTCTCAACACTAATGTGGTGCAGACTGAAATTGCAGAACCAGCCCAGTTTCTCCATTCGTTTCAGTGAACTATGAGAAAGAAATAATTCATATGAATTTTCCTCTGAACTGTCAGCTCTGCGGGCTGATCTTAAAGCTCAGACCATATAAGTAAACAATAGCATTTTGTGCTACAGCTGGAAATGGACTGGGAACAGATTCTGAAATCTTTTTCATCACACTTTATCACAAAAAAGCAGCCCATCCTACTCTCCTCACCTAACTGAGAGAACTTGGGCAGGTAATCGTGTTGAATACACATGTAAAGCATGAACAAAACATTAATTAAGAATAATTAATTTAGAGAAATCATGTTTGTTTGTAATGTTTGTTAATGCCTTTAGAAGGCAGTGGTGAGCAACAGTTGTTTATTTACTATTTATTCATAGTGCCTTTAGAGAGCAGCAGTGAGTATCACTGTAATATTGATCTCTAAATCCTGATCCATCAGCTAAGAGGGTTTAAATCAGCCAAACAGGCAGCTGCTATTGCATTGGGAAATCACTCATGTTTTCTTTGGAATTCCTCAAGGTTCCCTTGTAGGACCACTGTTTTTCTAACTGTACATAGTACCTGCAATGTGATCACTGTTGCATGATTCATAATTTCAACAGATTAGAAATCAGAAAGATGTTGATTATTTCTTTAGCTTGTTTGCATTTGATCAGGAATGCTATAACTATCATAAATGAGCAGTGGCGCAGTCAGAATGACTCTGCTTTGCTAAATGTGTATTGTGTTTTTCTGTCCAGCCTATCCAGACTCTTTCCTTCTGAACGCATTGGTTTTTCATGCCCTTTGCGTCTCTCATGGTCAGCAGTGTGGAAACCCCTGGCTCTCCCTCCTCCGGCACAAAACACTCCTCCCTCCTACAGAGCTCTTCAAAGAGCATGGGTTGGGTCCAAGGTGTTGCAGCATAAATAAAAATAGAGATGTTTCTGTTGGAAAACGTATGTTCAACGATTTCTGTGCTTGTCCAGCAGCAGTTTCCAGGGTTCTCACTTAACTTGAACATTGAACCAAAGTCAAATCTAAGGGCAGACAGAGAAGAGTTGAGGAACATTCCTAGTTCTCGGTCTTCACTTTTGGCTTAAATTATCGAATCAATCAAAAGCACTTTAAACATCCCAGAAAGAGAAATCACATAAGGTTATGCTACATAAAATAAGTACAAAATGCACATAATTGTAATACCGTTTGTATTCCACAACATACTCCAATCCGTAAGTCCAGTTCTCCTGTGGTTCCATGCCAAAATGGGGATGGCTTGTCCCCTCCAAATTGGGAGTGAGGTTCTGCCTCTAAAGAAGGCTGTTGAGTATCTCAGGGTCTTTTCACAAGTGAGGGCTGAAATGGAGTGGCAGGTGAATGGGGGCAGCCCCAGGTTCTGAACTGTTGTGATGGAGAGGGGGCTGAGCTAGTAGGCTTTTTACTCAAACCATCATCTCACATATCAGGTCTGGGTAGTGGCCAAAAGAATAAGATCTCGGATACAAGTGGCAAGAGTGAATTTCCTCCACTGGATGGCTGGATGCCTTCAGAGGGTGGTGGTGAGTGATGTTTGTTTATTTAATGTTAATAACATGTTTAGATTGCGGTGGTGAGTGATGTTTGTCTATTTAATGTTAACACCCTTAAGTAATGTTCATTTATTTTATATTTTTTTAATATAGCCCTTAGAGTATGGTGGTGAATGATGTAGTAACGTTGGCAAGGTCAGCTCCTGGTCTTCTATTTGTTGTTGTGCACCACTGTGGTGGAGAGGGAGCTGAGATAGAAGATTCTATGTTCAAACCCTCACCTATAATCACGAGCTCTGGGTAGTCACCAAAAGAATGAGATTTTGGATACAAGTGGAAGAATTGAATCTTTAGGAACCTTTAGGAAAAATTTGATGGGCTCCATGTGGGAGGACCTCCTACTCTTGTACATTTAAAGGAGCTACTTGAGGTGATTCAGGGATTTAGTTAGGATGCCTCCTTTGCACCTCCTTGTGTAGGTCTTAGGGTACAAGAAACTGGGAGGAGATCCAGGGCACATGGGGAGGATTATACTGTATATCCCACCTAGTCTGGGAACATCTTTGGATCCTCTAGCAGGAGCTGGCGAATGTGGCTGGGGAGAGGAACATCTGGGCCACTTATAGTCTGAAAATTCTGAAGATAGCTAAAGAAAGTTATATGATTAGCCTGACGAAACAGTCAAGAAGTTAAACTTCAAAAATCGCTGGCCAACGAAACTAGCTCTCTAGCAACAACATCTCTGTCAAAATGTTTCAGACGAATGCTGGTGCTAAAAACTGGACTCATTTGAGTGATTAAACCTGAAGACAGCAAGTTCACACTGTGTGTGTGTGTGTGTGTGTGTGTGTGTGTGTGTGTGTGTGTGTGTGTGTGTGTGTGTGTAATGATGAGGTGTCAGTGAAAATGCTGTCCTGCAGTTGGCGATGGCTCTCCTGGTGATGGGGGTGGGTGATGGGGGTGGGTGATGGGGGGTGATGAGGGAAGGGGGTGGGGGTACGGGGGTGGTCCTCCACCCCGTCCTGCATCCCTAGCACTGCCAAAATGCTGCTACAGCAAGGTCTTGTGGGAAATTAAACCCATATTGTTGCGTACAGGTTTTCGGGCCTTGGGACGGCCCCCCAGGGACATGGCTCTTTAATGTTTTAATAAAGGAACCTGGAGCTGCAGCGTGTGGTGTGGTGTGTGTGTGTGTGTGTGTGTGTGTGTGTGTGTGTATGTGTGTGTGTGTGTAATTAAACTGGGAGTGCAGAGGTCAAGCCTCTTGTTATGTGTCGGCTCATTGCTTTTGTTTAGACGATGTGGCCAGAGGTCACTGAGAGTCAGAAAGATCAACAAATTGTGTGGTTGTGTGTATTAAGGGCAAACAAAACCACACACACACACACACACACACACACAGGGTTGCCGATAGTTTAGTGGTTAGGGCATTTGCCCTGCGATCAGGAAGTCATGGGTTCGATTTCTAAGACTTCTAAGGACCTCTGAGGTTCCCTTGAGCAAGATACCCACACACTGCTCACCAGGCGCTGTGTTCCAATTGAAGCAGATGCCTGCGGCTTCACTTGGTGAATGGGTTAAATAAAGAGGAAGAATTGCGTGCTATACACACTGTGGTGTGTTCACGTATGACAGTTTGGTCACATACACACATATACTTACATACAAATATATATCTCAGGAATTATTTTATACATACTTACTAATACATTTAACACATATGGAACAAATGTTTCATACATATGGAACAAATTTGTGTGCATTTGTGTTTGTGTGTGTGTATGTGTGTGTGTCTGTGTGTGTGTGTGTGTGTGTGTGTGTGTGTGTGTGTGTGTGTGTGTGTGTTTGCATGTGTTTGTTCGTTTATGGATGTCACCAGTTTGTCACTAGCATCCACTTTGTCACGTTCAGTACTAATTATTACAATCATTGTTATGAAATGCTTTAATTACTTCTCTTGATTACAAGATGATGCAAGTAATTTAAATAATTATGTTCTAAGCGGGGTGTTTAGAAAACATGGTAGCATTTCTCTGTCTAAACTGTATAGAGTGAAGTAAAACTGAACATCAGAGGGAGAGAGAGAGAGAGATAGGCCGAAAGAGAGGTAGATAGAGAGAGATAGGCAGAAAGAGAGGTAGATAGAGAGAGATAGGCAGAAAGAGAGGGGGAGGGAGAGAGATAGGCAGAAAGAGAGGGGGAGAGAGAAGGACAGAGAGCGATAAAGAAAAGGAGAGATTAATATAAAGAAACAGAGGGAGAGAGAGAGGAGATAAAGAGAAAAATGGAGTGTGATCAAGAGAGGGACAGAGAAAGAGAGAGCAAGAATATTCACCTCAGCTCAGGATTCATCTGTGTTCTCTTATTCAAATAATTGCTTTTATTCTCTGAAATCTCCTGAAAGAAGTTTCAGTAAAAGAGTAAATGAGCTCTCGGTTCGTCGGAGTCGCCACCGCTTTTCTCACCCAGTTAATTTTCTGCTTGAAGTCTGAGGGCCTGACAGCAGAAGGGCGTCAGGTGGGGACCGGATTTTACGCTCACGTGGACAAAAACTGAGGTGCAGAGTGTCAGACAAAAGAACGGCAGATCAGCTTGTTCTGCAGCTGAAGGTACAGAACAGTGAAGGTCCTAAAGGTGCAGCTTCAGTCAGAAACCTGCAGGTAATGAAGGTGACGAGGTGGAGGACATCTCTGTCACAGACTAGGCTGCAGAGTGGAGGTGCTACACACACACATTATACAGATACATTCTATTCTGTTCTAAATATTTGTATTATTTGTATTATTTCTTTTGTATTATATTATTTCTTACTGATTCTATACTATTTTCTTATTATTCTATACTATTGTCACATGGGTGGTGGGTTTACAGAAACACAGACAGGATTCGGACAAGGATCAGACAGGCTAAGGGCCTAGTTGTTAGGGAGTTTGCCACTGCAATCAGAAGGTTGTGGGTTCAAATCTTAGGACTGCTAGTGTCATCACTGAGGCACCCTTGAGCAAGGCACCGTCCCCACACACTGTTCTCAGGGCGGCCCTCGTTGATAGCAGACCACTAGTAGTCCTGTTATTTGAACCTACAACCTTCTGATTGCAGGGGCAACTCCCTAACCACTAGACCTCCAGGGGCTAAGGTCCTCAACATATAAAGATTCAGACTGGCTAAAACTTTACACAGGATCCAGATGGGCTCCCTCACCTTAACATGTGTAACATTCAGACAGGCTTAATGCTTTCACATTAACATGTACAAGATTCAGACTAAAGCTCTCACAGAGCTCTCACAAATGATGATCACATGTCTAACAAGGATACATACGAGGTCTACATACGAGCAACCAGAACTAGAAAGGAAGCATAAACAGTCAAACCCAACACAAAGAGGAAGGGTTGAGAGGGTCGGAATGAGGGTAATTGTGAAGGTGGATAAACGCCAGCCTCGTAGTAGAGATGGCTTAAATAAAGAGGGACAAACAAGCGCCAGGTGAGTCTAGTGGGAGTCAGGGGCCAGACTAAAGTGACGAGTCATGAAGAGGGAAGCTAAAATAAACTGCCATTAAACCAGAAAAAAGAAGGTGTTACAACTATTCTATTCTAATCCATTCCATTCT
This sequence comes from Bryconaethiops microstoma, assembly GCA_037577275.1. Classification (NCBI taxonomy): domain Eukaryota; kingdom Metazoa; phylum Chordata; class Actinopteri; order Characiformes; family Alestidae; genus Bryconaethiops; species Bryconaethiops microstoma. The sequence goes on from JBBJLS010012771.1 coordinate 11,714, forward strand.
ATTCTATTCCATTCCATTCTATTCTATTCCTCATATTTCTATTATTTTCTTATGGTCCAGTTCTCACTCATTTTCTGTGACCTCTTATTCTACACTAGGGTCATGGGTACCTGGAGCTTACCCCTGGTGGTCAACGAGGGTGGGGCAGAGACTCTGAGTGTGGCACCAGCCCACCGCAGTGGTTCTGTTCTATTTTATTCAATTCTGTTCTACTCTATTTGAAATATTTATTCTCTCTTCTTTTCTTAGGATTCTATTCTATTCTGTCCTACTTTATTCTGTTCTGTTCTATAGTAAGTGTGTGTGTGTGTGTGTGTGTGTGTGTGTGTGTGTGTGTTTGTGTGTGTGTGTGTGTGTATTTGAGTGTGTGTGCTTTCTGATTATTGTTGTACTAATGTTCGTTGATCCGCTCTAAGTAAAGATGCTTTACTGTGATTTCTGATTCCTCAGGTCTCTGATCTGATCTTGTTTTTGTTTGTTGATTTAATTTGCTGATGGTAATTAGAGTTCTGTTAAATGCAGTCTCTCTTCATTAGTTTAGCTGACTGTGTTTATGATAGGCCTCAACTGGTTCTCTCCTCCCTCTTCTCTCCTCCAGATCAGGGTGTTGAAAATAATTCAAACCTGCTCTGCTTTCTTTAAACTGCTACGGTTCGCATGTTTTTCATCGTTTAAGGTTCTAAATAAAACAGATGAGGTTTTGGTCGGAGCTCATTCAGAGATCGGTAAGTCTACAACTCGGACAACCCTCAGCTGTTCTCAGATAACTTTAAAAATAATTTTAAAATAATCATTAATTTAAAATTAACTAATTAGCTCAGTATTGGCATTCACTCCTGACAACAATACAGCAATTTACATTTACAAAATACTCACAAATAAACAACTCAATTTAATACTAACTCTAGAAATCATCATCATCCTCATCCTCATCATCATCATCCTCATCATCATCATCATCATCGTCATCAAAACAACAAAAGCTAATAATTTCAGCAACAACATCATCATCCTCACTGCCATTCCTTCACCAATAATTAACCCTTCAGTGTGGACGTTTTTTTAACAGTTCTACCCATTACTGTGTGGGTTTTTTTGCTTATCCACCAGCATTCCACACTAAAATTCAACAGTTTTTTATTTATTTTTTTCTGATTCATATTCTGATTCTGATTCTTTGTGTTGTGACTTGTTCTTGTATTCACTCTGGTTGTGCTGCCTGACCACAGCTAAATATCTTCTCGTCAGTGAGATTATGTTCACCTCAGTGATGGTGTCACTTGTTAGATTTTGGAAGGATTTTCATTCAACAGGATGATTATGATTGCTGTTCAACAGCACAAGCTGTGGTTGCTATGGTTACAGTGCTATAAAGATGATTTACAAAAGCGTGGAAACAAAACAACAGCTCCCCAGGGTCATTTGCCGGTGTTGCTTTGACACATCAAACAACAAGCATGCGTTAGTTGGTTGAGTGTGTTTCATAGTTGTGTGTTTCTTGGTTGTGTGAGTTTCTGGGTTGTGTGTGTTTGTTGGTTGGTTGTGCGTTAGTTGGTTGTGTGTGTTTCTTGGTTGTGTGTGCCGTCTGTCAGTTGGTGTGTCAGCTGTTGGGCTGCAGCCCGAGTTTAGTGTGGTTTAGTTCCTGATGGACTGTCAGATGTAAAAAAAGTATAATTATAAACTCTGTGTGTAAAGACGACGGTGTATCGACTGAAATCCTGAATCTCCATTAACCTGCAGTGTTCATCAGTCAGAAGTGTTAGAATCTTCAGTGCTGAACCTTCCAGATCACAGCGGTGTGACGCTACACTTTAATGAAAAGCAGTCAAGTGGTGCAACTGTACTGAAGGACTAATATCCTTAGTCCAGCTTTGACTCCTGGAGAAGTCCTTGAACATCAGTATTTATCCGTATTGAGAAAGAAGGAGTGAAGACTTGTTTCCTGTTTGGTTCTCCAGGTTCCTTCCCACTGTCCCACAGTAACTTGGTTAAAAGCAGGTGTTGATCTTAGTGTAGCTTTACAGGTAAAAAGAACAGACGTAGACTACTTAAGCACTGATGTATGTCGCTCTGGATAAAAGCGTCTGCTAAATGCCATGAACGTAAACGCGTCAGGTGGACAGAAAATGCTAAATTGACCCTAGGTGTGACTGTGTGTGTATATGTCTGCCCTGTGATGGACTGGTGACATTTCCATAGAGGCTCTTCACCTTTCTCCAGCACCCCCCATCCTGGTTAGGAATAGCAGGGTGGATAAATGTATGGATGGATGGATGTTGTTCCAAAGTAGCTCAAACTGTAAAGGTACATTCCACATTGTTTCAGTTTTTTTCCTGTGTCTTTCCAAAGTGCATTTTGCTTTGGGAATGTGTGTGAATATTCAAAGATGGATCTCTCTAAGGAAGGGACTTTTCTTCTTACTAGAGACTGAGACGGTCACCCAGACTCCCTCAAGTCACGTCTACCACTCATCCAGATCAAAAACAGGGAAGACAGACCCTCTGCACAACTGAACTAAACTTTTATGACCATCAAAGACAGGCAGTTCAACACGAACCATACAACCCTTAGATGACTACAGTTTGCTATTCCATGTAAATGTAATTTCATTACAAATTACGTGTTTACTTGTGCAATTAATTATATTTACATTCAATATACATTCTGTAAGGACACATTGGGGTCTGCACTTGGCTTCAAAGCCAAAAATGAATTAAAGCTACACACGAGAATATCTGTTCGTCAGATAAAATATCTGCTTTTCTCTTGACACACACTAATATGGTCTGGAGTGAAAGAGTAGAATCTGCACTTTCCTCACCGTTTCTCCGATCCTTCCTGTGAATCTAGAAATATCACAATAATGTTATCACACTAATGTTAAAAAATGTAATTTTCTGCTAAACAAAAAAAAAAACAAATTTGCGCTGTTATTCCAGACATTGGGTGTTTTATTCGCCAAGATTCTTATGATATCAGTTAATTGAGATTCTTATCCTCTTACAAATTGTGTCCCTAATTATTGAGGGTTGTTAACGACTTTGTTAATGTGGTAGTTCTAAGGTTTGGCGTGTTGGGCGCTTCGTGTGTGTGTCTGTGTGTGTGTGTAAATAATGAAATCTGGACGTGGTTGCGGCAGGCGGGCTGTGAAAATGAAGCCAGCAGGTCACGCCGCGACCCGCGCTCCGAGTTCACAAATCCATTAAGCTCTGGAGATGCTCGGTGGATTCATTTGGCGAATGTTAATTCCGTTTGCTCCAGATGAAGAGGCGAGAGCAGTCGGTGAACGTTAAGTTGCCTCCTGTCGCCACAGGAGGTGTCTCACCCCCACCAACCCCCCCCCACCCCAGTGTCTCTGTGGGGGAAATGGATGGTAAAGAGTTGGGTCTGCTTTCATCTGCATGAGTGTTTAGTGTCATTCGCACCTTTTTAACAGGGCAGGGTGTGGCAGGAGACGGGGCCGAGCAGCGGGAGATTAATTTATCGTTGAGGTTGTGGAATGAGCCATTCGAACAACATCCGTGCAGAATGCTAATGCCTTACGTCATGCAGTTCCATCGTTTGCCTGTTACTGGACGCCGCCGAGGCAGCAGTGAACAGCAGTAGCGGTGGGTTGATAAAGATGTTGCTTTCGGTGTACTTTCCTCTACTGGGCCTTTCAAAGGAAGCGGAAAGGGACGTTTTCAACCTTGTCAGGCACCGTTTGGCCTTTTGTTCTGAAAGCCGATTCTCCTCGAGCTAAGCTGCCAGAAAAAGACATTTAATATTTGTAGGAAGACTTCATTCTTAACCCCCTCCACCTACACACACACACACACACACACACACACACATCTCTGGTGTAGGAGAGAGCAGCTAACCTAATTTGTTTTTTATCCTAATAATTGTAATGAGATTTAAACAATGTAAATTTACATTGTAGCGAGATTTGAACAAATGTTTTACTGTGCCAGGCTGCAAAGTGCCTAAAGATACAAGGAGCCTAGATAAAGGAGTTCCAACCACTCAGCATTCAGCAC
>JBBJLS010012782.1:0-15732 GCA_037577275.1 Bryconaethiops microstoma
CTCTCCTCAGCATCCTTCTCCCAACACCCTCAGTCTCTCCTCAGCATCCTTCTCCCAACACACTCAGTCTCTCCTCAACATCCTCCTCTCTGCACACTCAGACTTTCCTTAACTTCTTCCTTCCAACACCCTCAGAGTCTCTCCTCGGCATCCTTCTCCCAACACACTCAGAATCTCTCCTCAGCACACGTCCAAACCAATGCAGTCTCGAGAATTTCGAGTGAAAGGGTTTCACCTTGTTCACACGGCGTGCTGTCTTCACTCGTGACTATAAGGGGGCACTTTACTTTAGTTAGGATACACGTATGTGAACTGGAACACAGTCGTTCCTTGGAGTAGGTAGATTGGTAAACAGCCGTTATCTGTAGGACGCGGATTGGAGCACAGCCGTGCTGTGGAGTTGGCGCGTTGTTTCAAAAGGAACATGGAGCTGATGCAGGCAGTACAACGGCTGAAATTAAATACAGTTTCTGAAGGTATGTTTTACTCTCGGTGGAATGGGAGGGTTTAACGTCTCTGTCTCTGTTCCTGATAGAAAAGCAATCGCTCAAAGTATGTTTAGTGTTAGGTTACCGTTAGATGCTAACGAAGCTAGCTTCTATGACCAAAACATAAACGTCACGTCAGTCTTAGTCGTTTTCATCCGTCCCTTTTAGTAAAGATTGTATTATTGTACTTTATTTGCACGGTTTCAGGGTATTTTCAGATTATTCTACGATTTTATGTCGCTCTGTCGTCTCAGACCTCACGTCAACTTCAAAATTTTCTGAAAGGAAATCACTTAGTCGTTGAGACGTAAACAGGGCAGTTCAGAGTGGTTTGGTGTTTTTGATGGTTGGTTGTAGGGAGACATGGTGACTCGAGTTTGTCTTATGAAATATTTTGTAATTTAGCTTATAGATATAGGGGCAGCTGTTGGTCTAGTAGTTAAGTAGTTGCCCCTCCAATCAGAAGGTTGTAGGCTCGAATCCCAGGGCTGCCAGCGGCATCACTGAGGTACCCAGTGTTCATGGCTGCCTGATGCTTCACTTGGTGAATGGGTTAAATGCAGAGAAAGAAGTTCATACTGTGTGCTGTGGTATGTTCACAGACGACAAATGGACAATTTCCACACTTTACAGTGTTCGTGCAACTTTAAAAATTTTTAATCAACTTTTTTATCTTGATACAACAGGCCAATCTGAATGTCTGTTACATCTTAAGGAAGCAGAAATGTCAAAAAATCTCTGCAATTCCTCTTTAACAAGTTTATTACACAGTCAAATCAGAATACAAATGCTAGGACTGTGATGTCCGCTTTATTCAGTCAGTAGTCAGTATTCAGTGTGATGTGCCCCTCCTTAGTCATGTCCAGCAGTTAAGTTTAATGTGGCCAGGCAAATCCCAGAGCCTGACCTGATTTGTCCCTTTGATTACACATCCTTGTTATACATTTTGTTAGTAATCAGTCACAAAAAGATGTGAGTTTAATGAAACGTGTAAGGATAACACACATGATTATGGTGCCTATAAGTTTTATGAAAATAATGTCTTTTCTCATTGGCTACCCTGTGCCATGACTATATGGGCCCTTTTATATATTAAAAGGCACATCAATCGCAGTGTGTATCAGAATAATTCATATTTTGTCCATATTGTGCAGCTGTACTGCACATGCATCCCCAGAGAACAAATGAGTCAAATAAAATATTTTGGTAGTATGTTAATGAGCATCACTAACCAAAACAGTAGTAGAGCATGATCGCTAGGCTAGTTAACCTTTCAAAAGTGAGCCCACTTCAATACAAATTTATCATATATGATCATTAGGGCTGTAACGATATGAAACCGAAATCGTGACACTCAGATCCATGAACTTGTGTCACGGTGTGAGAAGGCAGAATCGCCACACACCCCTTCCAACTCCTTCCCGTCCACATCCAATGCTACCACATCTTTAAATTACTATTAGTATTTTCTGAAGTTAACATTATAAAATACGTAGACCTACACCACTAAACTATTTAATTTGACCTGTAAACGTCCAATTATGTGCCATGTGACTTAACAATCACGTTAAAGAACGTGAGGAAACGCAGCAACCAGCCCAGAGATTGCGGACCATTCCAATACATTTCGGTATGGCAACATTTCGGCTACCCGGTAGAGGACAAGGATGGCGCTCGTGTAGTCAACAAGACCCACACAATTTGCCGTAAGTGTTTTAAGAAGCTTCCCCAAGTGACCGGCAACACATCCGACATGCAGATGCCTATCATACGGCACCGTCCCGAAATCAATTTAGCTGGAGCACATAAAACAACCCAACAGCAGCTGCCTACACTACCTAGTTTATTCCAGGCAAAGTTTCCAGCCAATTCAGATCGAGCACAAAAAATTACTAATGCATTTGGAATTTTTATGGCAATGGATATGCGCCCCTTTTCGGTTGTTGAAAACGAGGGGTTCGAGTATTTACTTGGTGTGCTCGAGCCCAGTTATGCGCATTTCTCTCAACATGTGCTACCAAAACTTCTGGAGAAAACAAAGGCTAAGGTGGAGGAAGGGTTGAGTACTGCTGATGGACGTCCCGTGCCACAGACAGCTATATGACCATAACCGCACACTATATTACGGACAGTTGGCAAATAGCAAACCCCGTCCTCCAAACACGCATGGTGTAGGAGAGCCATACGAGCGACCATTTATCGGGAATACTTAAAGAGGCTGTGATAGATTGGAAGCTGGTCCAGGATGTGGCTACTAGGTGGAACTCGAGCTACGACATGCTCGAGCGCTACCTTGAGCAGCAGGCTGCTGTTTTCTTGGTATTAACAGACAAGTGTCAACAAGAACATTAAAGACATCGTCAATCTGTCTGATGATGATGTGAAAGTAGCTGAGGACGTGGTCCAGGTTTTTAAATCTTCGAAAACCATGCCGACCCTCATGAGCACTGAGCAGATGCCAACGATTTCAGTCATCGTGCCATTGAAACACAGAATCCTGGCCTCCATGAAGCACAGTGGTTTTGAATCAACAGTAGTGAAAGACATCAAAGCTGCTATTGCACATGACTTTGAGGACAGATGCCCTGATACAGATAAGGCACTAATTCAGTTTCTTCAAATGAGCACTGCACTTGACCCCTGTTTCACATCTCTACCTTTCCTTGATGAGACCACCCATGACACAATCTTCATGAGTCTGACGGAGAGAATTCTGGAAGATTGTTCACAGGCTGTTCAGGTAATCAGAGAGCAGCAGCAGCAGTGACTGTCCTCCTCCAGCCAAAAGAGCATCAATGGCTGAACTGTTTGGAGCCATCTTTCCAATGGAACAGGCATCATCATCCAAGCCTTTGTCTGAAGTGGTGGATGAGGAGGTGCTGCATTACAGAGCAGTGCAGAGCCTCTCAGTGGAGTCAGATCCACTTGTGTGGTCGAATGTCAACCAGAACCACTTCCCCCATTTAGCCAAGTTGTCTAAGAGTTACCATGGAATCCCATCCACATCTGTCCCCAGTGAGAGAGTGTTTTCCGCTGCAGGTGATATTTTCACAGCACAGAGCAAACCTCTCACCAGACAGTGTGGACATGATGGCGTTTCTGAAGAAGAATTTTCAGCTCCCTTAAATCAACTCCACAACAAGTTTGTTCTTCTTAAAAGAAAAGTTGTTTATTTGCTTAATGTTTACTTACTTGATTTGTGGTTTACAGCACATACAGTAAGCCTTAGTTACCTCAGTAGCCATTTAATTGACTTTGTAAATGTAAGAAAACTTGATTGAAGAAGAATTTTCAACATGCTCAAATCATCTCTACAATGGAGTTTACAGTTTAGTTCTGTTTGTATTTCAGCAGTATTTTGTTACAAAGAATCCCCCCCCCCCAAAAAAAAAAGGAAGAATCGTGATACGAACCGAATCGTGGGTCAAAAATCGTGATACAAACCGAATCGTGGGTTTGGTGTATCGTTACAGCCCTAATGATCATATATTTCACCTAGCAAGTTATCTTATTAATTTAGTTCCCTGGCTAGGTCCCATAGTTGCATAAGTGAATCTGAAGCCTCTTGTTTTGTCTGTTTTGTTTCCTTTTCAGCTTGGGTGGACTCAGTCTGGGACTGCGAGTTCACTGATATAGAGCCCCTTGACGCTACTGTTGAAGAGGACGTAAGGGAAAATCCTGATGTTTTTAAGAACATTTACAAACAGTTGCTGCCCTTCTCCAACAATGATGACAGCACACAGGTAAACTAGATTGCTGGGAAGTGCATGTTTGCATTTTGAAGTTTGTGCAACACAATGCTGCCTAGTTCACCCACCCTCATCTGTTCTCCAACGCAGTATGACAGGATTGTGTTTGCTTTTTTTCCTGTTATCGTCTTTTCTGCCATGTTATAGAGCGTCTGGACGGTGTTGGGAGAGAATGAAGTGTCTGTGAAGTCGCTGGTGGCCATGCTGGCCTGCTTCGTCCTTGGTGCGAAAGCCAAATCCCCTGGTCTTGAGCAGAGACGCCACAGTCTGCAGGCAGCCTCTCTCTATCTGCTGCTTCTCAAAATCCCAGGTCAGTCACCTCTGTCTGTCTACTGCCAGTCTGACAGCGGCTTACCATAGTTTATCCTCCTAACCTCAGCCTGGGTTTCCCAAACAGTCATAACCTATTTTAAGATCATATTTTAAGAGTGTCACTGATAAGCCATAACATAAATACATACCAAAAAGATGGTATCACTGTAAGTCTGTTTAGATGTACAGTACTGTGAAAGTCTTGGGCACCTGCGATTATAATTAAAAACTCTTAGATGAGTGTTTTCACATTTTGCTAAATATACTAAATAAAACCAAAGAATGAGTATGAATAGCATTATGTAGTAAATAGTGATTTTGATACAGTGTATCAAAGCATTACTTTGGTATAAGTTCAGAATTACTTGTAGTTTTCATCAGAAACCTGGTTGGACTTCATTAAATTAAATCCAAACAACGGCTGGAGGCATCGAGGAGAAATCTAGAACTGAACTTGTGTTTTTACAAACAAAACGAATTTTGATAGTGTTTACTGCTTTCTTGTATGTTTGCATTTATTCTAGTGTTAACTTCGCTGGAATAAAGGCACATTATCACACGCTAAGAAAAATGGCTTTAAACAGTTTGTATAAATGTCTTTTGTATAAAACATCTTTGCGCAGTACTGTATGAACAATAATAATCAACAGGTTTAAAGATAGTAAATGCAACAGTTTAGAAATCCTTTTCCCTTAGGGACAGTGACCCAAACTGGCTGTGAATGAATCATTTTTGGTTCTGAAAGGTTGCGGTCTCTAAGCTCAAGTGTATTTAAACTGTTGATGTCTGTTTTTCAGGTAGTGTTGCCAACAAAGTGTTCCATCAGATTTTGTTTGACACGTGCCTGGAAGTCATCCTGAAATGCTGGCCCCAGAGCTCTGGGAAGAAGCGCAAGAAAGATTCCTTGAAGAGCTCTCAGGGAGACTCCAAAAGTGGGAAGCGGTCCAAAACTCAGAAGAAAGCATCTGAAGAGGTGTGAGGCTTGGCTTTTCTTTTTTTTTTTTTCTGTTTGTTCTTTTTTTTTTATTTAAACCACTCTGGATGATGGTTAGGATTTTAGCATTTATTACCATCAGACTGGAAAAAACACACCAACACATTTAAAATCACTCCAGCATTATTACTATCAGAGTTTAAAAAACAACATCCACTACAGATTCATACTAGATAAAATCACTGCATCGTTTTTACTGTCACTGTGAACAACATCCCTATTAAAGATTCACACTGGTTTAAAACCACAGGTTTTAAATTGTAGTTCCCCCATAGGATAAATGTGAATCTAGCCTGAAACTTGTCTTGTCTTACCTTAAGGAATATAGTTGTGAGCACAAGCTGTTAGTGTGCAACGGTGTTAAATAAATAAATGAATACATTTCAATGGTTATTCACTTTTGGCACTGCTATTTAATGCAAAACTAGGCTTTAAATATGTCCTAAACCAGCCCTGTGCCTTTCTTGTGCCTTTACGTTCGACCTTACATTTCTGCAGTTCAACCTGCTATACATATGAGCTTATTTTGCATAATGCAGTGATATTTCCATACTAATAATGATAACTGATAATTAATACCTTATTGTGGCTGGTACTAGTAATGAATATTTTTGCTAGTAACATTTTCCATTGTTTTAATACAAATTCGTACAAATTCAAGTCCAGAGTAAGATTATTAGTATAGATCACTGAAATCATAGTAAAATGACGCAGCCAGATCAGACTAGGCAGTTATTGCAAATGTTTTTATATTCAGCTGATGCTTTTATCCAGAAAAGTTATGCGTACATCCGTGCACAAATGTAATGTCACGTTCTTGGCTATTATTGTCAGAAGTAATTCCAATAGAAGTGCCCAAATCAGTTGCTGATTTATTATACATGCCTAGTTCAGAGGCTGTTCTTGATGATCATGTGGCTACTGGCATAACGTCCCAGCATTTTCCCGTCCAGATGGAGATTGATGAGGATGAAGAGGAGGAAGAAGAGGAGGAGGTGTACTTTTCTGCCCAGGATCTGCTGAGAATGAGGGAGGATGTGGTGTCTCTCGTCCGAACGCTGCTCAGGCTGCTGGAGAAGTTTTCACTGAGAGACAAACCACAGAGCGCCGACAGCTGTGTGCGGGTCAGTGTCCTCATGCTATGATGTTGATGATGCAGGCTATATATTTCATAAAAATAAAAATTTGGCTATGTTATTGTCTTTGTATGTATACAACCAGCTTAGGTCTAATATTTTACAAATTAGGGTTGTAAGGTTGTAAAAATGGCTATGAGTAGAGAAACAGTACTGTCATACCCAGTAACGTGTCAGTGAAGAGAGTGATGTAGGCAACTCATCCTGATGGGTTTATGAATTTTATGAAATCTCGAGCACGATGCGAGAACGGTTTCTCACCAGAAGTACTGTGACCGTTTAGAATAGTCACACTACTGCAGAAAACCGTAACATTCTTCTGATCTGAGCCAGTGCTGATGTTTTTGTAATTTCTTTACTTTCTCTTTTGCAGACATTTACTGAACTGACCAACTTTGAGCCGGTCGTTGGGGATCTGTCATTTGCTGAGAAACGGCAAGTGTCTCCAGTAAATACAAACTACAAATGCATCAGTAACTGCTGATTCTGCTTCTTCTGCCATTCAACATGCTATTTCTTATCTGATCAGGGATGTTGACAAATTGGAGAGCCTTCCCGAACTAGCCTATCGAGGTCTTTGGTTGCTCTGCTCCTCCAGTCATGGTGAAGGAAATGAGGTGGGTAAGATGGTCCATATATGCTGTTTAGGTTGTCCTTGATCCGAACTACCAAAGTAAACAAAATGACACTTCGTCCAAATCTGATGTTATGAGAAGACTTAAATTGCTGTACGTCTTGGCACCTGCTTGGACAGTATTGCAGACAGTAAGCCAGACACAGACAAGGGTGTCTCTGAACAAACAGCACAGTTGTAAAGAGCAGCTGTCACACACTACCTTGCAAACATATGTGAACATGCTCTTTTTTGAGAGAAAATGTCTTTCTCTTCTGAAGTATATTGACTGCTTCACCGCAAGCATGAAGAATCATAAAATACCTGTTACTAGCAGTCCTGAAGTGATTCTGCAATTGATTTTGCATTCAGATGCTGCAATTGATTTTGCATTTACCAATAATCTAGCAATAATTTTGAGAATCAGTTGAGCAGTCATATACATGCATATGTACAATTTATAACAGCAAACAGTTTAATTCATATACATTAAATCTGTAACTGTAGATGTTCTTGAGATGCTGTTGGTGTGGGTTTCCAGTCCCGTCAGTGATTTAATGGCGGTAATTTGCGTGCTAATAGCTCCCCCTTGTGGAGACACCTGAGAAAGTCTTCAGAATGACCTGCGTCTTCTGACGCTTACCACTCAGCTTGTAATGTAATCACAAAGCAGATTCGTCTGGAACATACATTTTTGGTTCATTTTTCTAAATTGAATAACCGGGACAGCCCTAAAACGGAGCACTTCTTGCATAAAGAATGGCCACCTCTTTACCTCAAAATTGAATGAGATCAAACAGAATACATATTTTCTGGTGAATCCATAGCTTGGCATTTGTACCACACTACATGCTCATTCAGTCAAAAGTGACAGTGAGACTTTGTCAAAGTTCATTTTCAGTGCAAGCCAGCTAGTACTGTTTTTGTTATAAAATTTAGGTTAAATTGTCTCTATTTTATCTAACAGTTGGCATAGAGGTGTACATAGGGAATATGACAATATTTGATTGTGTTAGTGATTAATTGTGTCACAGTATGCTTTTCAAAGAATAAAAAAGAGCATATTTAGTCATTTTTTGGAATATTTTTTGGAGTCAAGTTTACATTTTCCCTATATTGAATGTATCAGGAGTACCAGTGGTTTGCATCATAGTCTCATCTCTACTATATTTTCTGTGTAACCTAAAGGGATTAGTGTCTACGAAGTTGTCACTGAGTGAGTGCCATTTCATACTAGTCTCTGGTTCTTTGCAGTGTCGTCGCCGTGTCTTTTGCCGTCTGCTGTATGTGATTCTAATGATGAAGAAGGAGGAGAGGACCAAGCCGTGTCTGTTGGCTCCCTCACAGACTGTGTTTAAAGCCAGAGACCAGGCTGTCCTCTTCGTCAGGTGAGCGACCACCCTGCATATAGTTTAGGTGTCTAGAAAGAGGTTGTTAGCCTATTGTTATAAAGCTACTGTGTAGTATTTGTTTTTGTTAGAAAACTGGTTCTATGAAGTTCTATGTTTGGTAGTTCTCATCAAAAAATCTAACGACTAATTTTTAAGTCTTATTGAAATAGAATGAAGAAAACTGTCAGTTTATAATTGTTAGTTTGGTAACACAAACCTGTTTCTCTGCGTGTTCTATGCAGTTGTGTTGTGGATGAACAGACCGAAACTACATTGCCACTGCTCAGGATCCTTTTACAGCACATCTGCCACCAGGTATTTTAGTATTAGAAAGGATTAAAAGATGTATTTATATTACAGTAATAGAGAACTGATTTGATGGACAATGTTCATTATATCTTGTAATAATATTTTAGATTGTGTTCAGGTTGGAATTCCTAAGGGATGCTTTAAGTTCACAATCTTCTGTTTGTGTCTAGAGAGTTCTTTGTCCGTTCTGTTCCATGATTAATTTGTTTTGCGTATTTAAATAGTTTGCGGCAAATCTTGTTCTTGATACCACCAAAGAGGTTGTATTTGTGTTATTTGTTTCAGATGGTGGAAAAGGCAGAATATCGTGCTAGTGGAGCTCAAGCTGTTGGAAAACTAATGACTAAGATGCCATGTCATGAATATGCTGCTTTTGTGAAGTGGCTATATAACTACTCTCAGAACACCAGGGTGAGTCGCCCATGCAGCCCTTTAAGAGGGTCACTCTGTTAAAATGTAAAACCAAATCAACCAACTTGGGGCCAGGCTGTTTTGTCTGTCTCACTGTTCGTCTGTCGGTCTGCCTGAGAATTTTTGGCTCTGACACTTTTGCTAACTAATTCTTAAGTGAGCTATTCTTTTGACAAACGAAAAGGTCTGAAGACAGTATAAGGACAAAATATTAGTATTGTAGTTATACTGCTATATATTGCAATGACTTTCAATATATTAAAGGCCCCGTATCGTCACTTTCCTGTAATAAAAACAGCTTGAAGTTTAAGAAATGTTGTGAAATTTTCAAAATGTGTAGTCACTCCATCATCGATTCAGTATGTGTATGGAAACTAAAACAGCCCATTTCAAATTATTTTTTGTGATGACACAAGACCAGCATATTTACATTTCCTTATTCAGCCTAAACCCATTCATGCCGCAGTTCTAAGAACCATGTTAAACCTGTGTTGCTGCAGTACAGGGCATCCAACCAGAAAAAATATCATTTATCTGTCAGTCTTAAAGGCATGGGATAAAAATGCCCTGGGCCAGTCATTGTCTTCAGTGGTTAAAGATTTGGATTACATAACCACCTCGCTTCATCACCCAGTAACACTCAAATGGAGCTGTGATTTGTCACCCTGTGGAAAAAAAACACTGGTTGATCAGAGGCTCATTTACATATTGCCGCCTTCTGCAGTAATATTGCAGAGACCAAAACTGCGATAATGTTTAGTAGATGATATATTATGCAGCCCTAAAAGGTGCTTGTTTGATGGCTAATTAAGGTTAATGTCTTGTCATGACCACAGGTAGATAGCACCACAGATGCATTCATTAGGGTCTTTTATGGGAAAGACTATCCTTTTCTTTTTTTATCACTAAAAATGGAGTCAGACAAAACATCAGAGGTGCAGGTGCATCATATTTGTCAATGCAAAATAGTTAACTGATTGTAAATATACATTGTGCAATTATGTAGTTAATTATTACTTAAGTAAAAATTCTACTTATCCATCTCTGTGTATCTCTCTATTTCGGCATCTAAAATTCTGCACATCGGGTAATGTTGACACTGGGCTTAACACACAGAGGGCACATTCAGGAATCTTCGATACCCTTCGTGTTTGCAGGTGGCGTTCCGGATGTTTGCGCTGGATGTGGCCATGGTGCTGCTAGGGCTGAACGAGCAAGAGGCGGACGAGTCTCTTAACCCCGATCTGGCCGTCTACCTTTCGCATCGCTTCCTGGTGCGCAACCTCGTCTACGGCCGCCGCTCTGATGTTTCTCCCACTGTCAGAGGCCATGCCCTGCACTGCCTCGCCCAGTGCCTGGAACTGCCCTCCCACAATGCCACCAAGTGGATACATGAGCTCTTCTCTTCCTCATCTACCAGTACCACTCTTTTATTTCTTTTATTAGTACCACTTACCCAAATTCACATCAGCTCTACCTAAGCACAGCATAGGGACTGTACAACCTGCACTACATGGCTTTGTTCTTGTCACATAACTGCCTCCGACACGAATATCGCTATTTTTTTCCTCCCATTCTTTACTTATCAGGTTTATGGCAGTTTTAAGACTTAATTGCTCAACAGACCTTTTTATTGCACTTAAAATGGTATCACGTTTTTACTGCTGTTGGTTGTCCACTATTGCAGTGCAGTACTGTTAGTACTAGGCCACCTAATTGATCGCAATTTTAGCGAATTATTGTATTCCCTTTAGTTTAGAAAACTATTGAGAGAGGGATGTCCCGATTAACCGTGATTTAAAACGTCTCGATTAGTTAATCATTAAGGCTCCTCGACACCGTTTTTCTGTTGGTGCTCTTAAAAACGTAGATTTTGACACTGCTATCAGCAGATTGGCGGGACTCGCCCGGAACGAAAACGTTTCACAGGTGCACAATCAGTAAATGACAGGTCATTTGACTCCACTAAACAATGGCAGATGAAAAATAGGGATTTTTTTTTTTGAATAGGGAAATGAGCTAATATGTAAGCTTAAATTTAATTCTAATGAAATAGACTTTGTTTATTTTTGTTTCACTATGATACATCAGTTTCAAAAGGCAGTGTACATTTGTTTATATTCCATTTCTGCACTGTATTATTAATGTTTTTCTAACCTTACAGCAGTAAATAAAAAGTAAAATCAAGTAACTAAAAAAAAAAAAAAGTAACTAATGCTGTTGCTACGAATGTTTTATGACTTAAATCAGTGCTTTGCTACCAGAACTCTTAGCTGAGACCTGGGCAAATGACTTATTATTATGATGGTCACAATACATGACATGCATTTGTGAGAATCATAAATATTGATTTCTAGAACACTGACTAACTGCATGTTTTATTACAAAGAACATGTTTTGGCCTGTCTAACTGGATCTCGTATAGTTCGTTGTGTGTGAAATGTTAGATCAAAAACATTGTGATTTTTTTTTTTAACCTCATTTTTTAAACTGTTTTTGTTCAATCCAACTTTTAAAAACGGTCAAAAATTAAATATTGAGTATCGTGAAATTCTGAAGTATCACCCAGCTCTAAACTCTTGGTTTAATTATGAGTAATAGAAATATTCTCCTGCTTTTTAGCCTGCTGTGTTTTTGATTTATAATTTCGTATTTCCTGCTTACTATATGATAAATGATTTTCTTGTGTGTTTTTTTTTTTTTTTTTTTTTTGCGTGTTGTTGTGTATTTCTACTTTCCCAGCTGGCGCACAGACTCTGCTGGAGACTGGCCGTTCAGAGCGTAAGCATAACATCTTGATGTTTCTTACATGTTTGACTGTTCTATATTCTGTCACTTATAAATGTATTTAAATTATCTGATTGCGCTGAATGAACTTTTATGTATGTGAGCTGGTCTTATAAGCAGAAAGCTGTGGCTCTGTTGACCCTGACCCTGGCATTGCTCCACCAGTTGTTCTTCCATGGACCACATTTATGTGACCCATCAGTGGTTTCATTGTTGTGGCTGATCAGTGAATATCAAATGTGCGTAATTATTTTACGTATCGTCTTTGTTTCCTCAGAAACTCTGAGAAGAATAGAGCTGGCTCAGAAAACAGCCCTGACGTTCCGTACGATCGAGCTGAGCAAGCACAAGAGCCTGGCAGCAGCCAGCCGCCGCAGTGGTGACGGCACCGGCCACTACACCATGTCCATGGAGTGTCAGTTCAAATACACATCACAATCAGGAGCGCATGCTTGTACACACTAACAAGGTCACACACACACTACACACTGATCAAGCATAACATTAAAACCACCTGCCTAATATTATGTAGGCCCCCCTCTTCCTCCCAAAACAGCTGTGACCTGTCAAGGCATGGACTTCACAAGACTTCTGAAGGTGTGCTGTGGTATCTGGCACAAAGATGTTCGCAGCAGATCGTTTAAGTCCTGTTGGTTGCAAACTGGGACCTTAATGGATTGCACTAATTTGTCTAGAACATCCCACAGATACTGAAGCTGATTGAGATTTGGAGTCCAAGTCAACACCTTGATCTAATTGTCATGTTTCTCAAACCATTCGTATACTATTTTTGCAGTGTGTCAGGACACCTGTCCCTGCTGAAAGAGGACACTGCCATTAGGGAATACTGTTGGCATGAAAGGGTGTACTTGGTCTGCAACAATGTTTAGGTGGGTGATACGTGTTAAAGTAACATCCACATGAATGCCGGGACACAAGGATTCCTAGCAGAACATCGTCCAGAGCGTCGCACTGATTCTGCTCGCTTGACTTCTTCCAATAGTGTATCCTGGTGCCTTCTTTCAGTAGTGCATCCTAAAGTTAGTAGGACTCTCTGATCGGTCTGTAGGTACGCAGTTCTATAAGCAGACAGCTGTGGCTCTGTTGACCCTGACCCTGACGTAGCTCCACCAGCTGTTCTTCCATGGGCCACATTTATGTGACCTGTCAGTGGTTTCATTGTTGTGGCTGATCAGTATATATAAAAAATTATCCAGACACTCAACATTTCTGCCAGAATCAAGTTTTAAAAGGGGGTCTTCATTCATGCACTTTAAATAGCCCTGTTCTTTCACTAGAAAAATACTTCAATAAGATGTATACTCTGGGCTATGGTGTATATGCTTTTAGTTGTTATGTTTTAGAGTTTGAATTGATTTGTTTTTATCCTTTAGACCAGGAAACCATGACACTGTTCAAACGACGTGTCGGTGACCCCAAAACCAATGTCAGGAAATGCGCACTTGAGGTATAAACACATTCTCCTGTTTTCCACTCTGTCTGTAAAGTAAATCTAATCTGCTGTTGGAGTGTCCTTATATGTTATTTGTTTTTGTGTTTAGACTATCATGAGTCTGCTGAAGCACAGTGTGATCCCATGCAGTCCAGAGAATCTAGCCATTCTGTCAGAGCGCTGTCGAGACCCTGCAGTGTCTGTCAAGAAGAAAGCGCTGCAGTGTCTCATGGACCTCCTCGCTGTAAGCTCATAATTTTTTTGTTCAGCTTCAAGGAAAAAAGAGACGCTTTTTATTCGTATAGAAATGGCTAATATACAGTGTTCTGTTTGCTGTAGCAGAAATTCGTGGCCAGCATATAAAGATTTCTGTAGCTTAACTAGACACAGTATAAATTATGACTGGTCATTAGGGCGTGTTTTTTTATTTTTATTTTTTTATTTAAATTTTTTTTGGTGATAGTTAGGAGGTAGCACAGTAACCTTCTGACCTTAATGAATTTGGATAACCACGAAGACTGAAAACAATCGCTAATGCTAATCACCAATGTTGCGGAAACCTAACTACGTAGGTGAGATTTCATTTATTAGGAGAACAAATGTAATAGATGAAATATCATGAAACAATATTTACTTTTTGTTAAAACAATTGACAGGACATTAATAAGCCATTAGGCTGCTTTAGAGCAAATGAATGGTGAAGTAGTTGATGCCCCAGGTTTTATTAGAAAATATCACAGACGTCGTCTGGCCATAGTTTAAAAGCATTTTGTTTGTTTTTCGTTTGAATAGGCGCTGTCTGACAGCACTGAGGTGCAGGAGGCGTGGCTGAGGGGAGTGATTCCTGCAGTGATCGACTCGGAGAGCTCAGTGCAGGAGAAGGCTCTGGAATGCCTTGATGAGATCATCCTTACGCACATCAAAAGTCGAGGCAGCTATCGCCATGACAACACGTCTCAGAACCTTGCCTGGGACCTGCTGGGATTGATATGTGACAAGTGTCACGACCTCGGGTCAGTCTCTCTGAATTCACAGTAAAGTCATGGTTGATTACTAATTGGTTGCAAACTCTTCACATCAATATTGTTGGGATTTCTTTGATTTTTCTTGCTGTTTTTCGTTAAAAGAATGGTTTGGAGAAAAATCTAATGTATACGCTTTTCCACGCAACCCAGATGTAGCTGATGAGCAAAGACATGAAGTCCAAACTGCTGCTAACAAACACTAACACCATTATAAATGTAGAGTAATCTGATCCAAGGTCAGTTGTCTCAAAACCTGTTGTCTCAAAAAACCTCTAGAAGTGAGGTTTTGTTTATTTTTTACTGATTGCAGTAAGTCCTGCTGTGTCCGGAACCACACTAATGAGTCTGTGCCATCTCAATGAAGAGTGGTTTTGGTTTGTTTGTTTTTTGAAAATTTGGAAATGTTGCTGAATCCGGAATGTTCTTGTTTCTCTCTCTCTCTCTCTGCAGGCGTTACTTCAGTAAGGCCTTCAGTGTGTGGGCAAGGCAGCAAAAGTTCTCTGCTGCATTTGTGAACAGCCTCATTTGGCACACTGAGGGTGAACGTGCTCAGGGGGCGTGGCTCCTGCTGGCTAAAGTAGCTGGCTGCTCCTCCAAACTCAACTACAGCACCATCCTGGAGGCATGGGATCGCACTGTCAGGTTTGAGCTCACAGAACTCGAGTGATGTTAAAAGTGGATATTTGTTGGAAAGTTTAAGTTATTAGATGAGCCAATAAATTCTTTATTCTTAATGTCAGGTCTCCCGTGGTTGATGTGGCAACAACCTGCCATATTCTCACTGTCATTGGTGACACTGCAGCCGGCATAAATGATAATACCAAGAGCAGAATTGTTGGTGAGTCACATGTGTATTTAAATGTTTCTCTACTAGGAAAAGACAAAATTATTGGGTTTTTTTTGTTTGTTTGGTTTTTTTTATTTTAAGAAAAACCTGGACTGCCCTTATAAAATGTGCTTTTCAAAACAAATTTTAAACTGAATGTTTAGAAGTGTGTGTGTGTGTGTGTGTGTGTGTGTGTGTGTGTGTGTGTGTGTGTGTGTGTGTGTGTGTGTGTGTGTGT